>JALXJV020000014.1:0-87315 GCA_024633595.2 Lepomis macrochirus | reverse complement strand
CTTTCTACCGCTATCTCAGTCGTTCACTATATCTATATAACGGTGTTTCTGTTTTCTTTTATATGTTTACATTTTTCATGTTTCTTATATAATTATTGTGTACAGTGGAAATCCATCTTTTAAATCATGTAAACTTGACTGAATGCTTCATTTCCCCTTTAATCACCTCAGTGATATTAAATCATTAGTATGATTTAACTCCGTTAGAAACTCCTGCACTCGTGTGTTTCAGATGGTTTCTGCTCATGTTCAAAACTTTCTGCACATTCAGAATCTCTCCAACATAGGCTATCTGTGTTCCCTGACAGGTCCATAAAAAAAGCAGTCGAAGACCTACTATTACGAGAATATCATCATCATTTATGAGAATTCATAATACTTTTAAACAGTCTATCTGCCCTTATAGCCTACTCTGCTGTGTATAAGCCTGCAATGTTGCTCTGTTGATTTGGCCCCTGCAGATCATCTGCAGACACAGAACCGTTTAGGACTGTAGGCTACTACTGGATGAGAAGAGGTGGATAAACGAAACTTACTTCTGCTTCTGAACACATTGTTTGGCCAGAGATTTGGCCATTGCCTCCCTATGATTTTATTCTTCTCTGTTTATTTTGGCTGCTCGTTTATGGGCCCCCTGACAGACTGCAGTGTTCGCTTAAACAGACTGGCTTTACATTTGGGTCCTGCACATCTGAATAGCCAAATGTTTCGACTGTACCATTTTCACAGTAACATCGGGGGTGGGTTATCAGATGATTGTTTGAAATATGTTTTAATGATAATAATAAATTTATTTATCATGTAAATTCTTCTAAAATGTTTTGTTATTTATGAAAGACAGTAAGTAAAGTGTCTAATTTGATCCCATTTAAGGGTTAACCATAGACCTTTGCATGGCCCCCCCCTAGGCCTTGGGCCAGGGTCATCTGTAGCCTACCCTTTGACCCCCCCTGACGGCGGGCCTGACTGACTATGGGGATCTGTTGTTCATGCATGCAGAATCATCTCTGCTATGAAAGTTAGATTTTGCCTACCACACAGCGCTGCGCTTTATCATATGCCAGATCGTCCACCTATCACTGTAGTTTATGCAAAATGGTGGAATGGCCTTTTCTGGCTCCACAGAGACACCTGTCTGTTGATCTACAAGGCAATCCTGTCCAAATTACTCAGTCACCTTTGTTGCCTCCTTAACTTTGCAGTCAGTAGTTACAAACACAAACACCCAGGGTTGTTTCCAAATTAGGAAGAATTGCCTTTTCACATTGTGCACCCTCAATATGGAAATCCTTACTGAAGACTCTCCAGTTAGAGGAGCTGTTACCAGTGAGGGGGTTCTAGTCCCTGGCTGCAGATGTCCTTGAGGTGGAGAGTAGATGTTACCCATGGGCTGGATTCTTTAAGTGTACGTGTTGTTTGTCAAAAGTGTGTCAGTATAATTTGCTGAATAGCATAAGTCAGTATAACTTCCATGCTGTTTTGCTTCCTTTCTTGGCCAGGTCTTCATTTAAAAATGGATCATATCTTAGCGGTCTTTCTTCTGGCTAAATAAAAGGTTAAAGCAAATGAAAACTGTTATACATGTTTAAGAGTTTTTCCTGATAATCTTGTTATTCCACATTTAAGAAAAAGAGTGTCAAGCGTGTATCTTTATATTAATGTTTATGATTACCGATCCTAGTCATTCATCCAGCTCATGTATGCAAAATATTCAAACGTGCAGGAGGAAAGTTGTTGAAGACATAGCATATTTCCCTACATGTGATTGTATTGATAACTGAGATATAATTCATGACAATGTTAAATTGTAAGTGATACTCATCTGTGGAGCTCCCACAGAGAGAGAGAGACAGTGTGTGTGTGTGTGTGTGTGTGTGTAGTTACATGTTTACGTTTAGCACATTTTTACACTAGAATTATTTTGATTTGTTATTATTAAAATACATTTGACATTGTATATAGATGTGAAGAATCACACTAACATGAGAACATTAGACTGTATTTGTGTTAATCCATCATGTCATGAATCTTCATGTTCCATTAGCCATGTTGTATAAGATATTTTACTACTAAATACAAAAATACATTTCCATAAATACAAATGTTCACAACATTTCAGTCAGCTTTTTTTATTGCTCTTCCAAGTCTTTCCCACTAGATGGAGCCCAACTGATATTAAGCAATACAAAAAATATACAACTTCCAGTACAGGAAAGGGACCAGGAACATAAATACACATAAAAACACAATGACTATTAAATATAAATACTTGAGATAAAAGATATGTTGACATAACTTGGGTTTTCTGTTCCAAACTGCTAAATGCAGGGATCCATCTCAAACTAAAACTTTTCCCATCAAGTATCACATCAAATCTCACAGTCTCCTTTACCTCAGGGACAGCAGGGTATTCATAATACAAAGAAAAGGATGGAGGACAGTTTAAACGCTTCTGCAGCTCAGTTCACATACCAAGGGATTTTATAAACTTATCAGTAATTTTCATGACACCATATAAACAGATGATCATCCCCAGGGCATTTACTGCAAACACATAGAGCAGCGTGGTGGTCCAGAAAGCAAACAGGTACACGGTCCTGTCACAGTACGGCACTGCAGCGGTCAGGAGCTCTCTGTTTGTCTGACTGTTGTTGTTGCTGAGGGCCAACATTTCAGTCAGCTTCCTTAAAGTCTGGTTGGCGCTGATCATCCAGGTCTGGTGGAGAAGACTCTGGTTCTGGTTCTCGGAGGTGAGGCCGGGCTTGTTGTCAGTTGCAGTGGAAGTGCTATTGAAGCTGTTTGGGTCGATGGTGTCCTTGATGTAGTTGGGTGGATACACAGAATAAATCTGGTAACTGCCTGAAGATAGAAATATGTAGTCCCTTACAGAGTATTTTTATACTATATTGATACTTTTACTAAAGTAAAGGACCTGAATATGTCATCTAATACTGATTAATCATGCTAATTTTACATATTAACCTTGATGCGTATAAACTGAGATTAACATAATACATGAACATGATGAACACGAAGCATCGTTTTCATTTACAGCTCTGTGATGATGATGATAATGAGGATGATGATGACTTACCATAGAGGAACCAGATGAGGAAGAATAGGACCAGGCTGAGGATCCACAGAGTCCAGATCTTGTTGCCCGGTGCTTCTGGACAGAGAAGCTTTGACAAAGAAAACAGGCCCATCATCAGCAGGGCCATGATCCCACACACCATCACATACACTGGGATGACTGGCGCTGCTGGACACTCATACATGTACACTGCACCTGTTCACAAACAGCACAGGAAGCTGACACAAACTCAGTTTTCCATTTGTGTGCATTATCTTTGACAAAAGTAAAACTCTAGTGTACTTGGAAAGCATTGAACTGCCGTAACGACATTAAAAGTGATTTATTTTTAAATTGGCAGAAATTTGAATTATTAGTCAAAGTCAGTCAAAAACTTTATTGTCCTTCTTCTGCATACACAGTATACAGCTGAACGAAGTGTCGTTTCATACAGACCAAGGTACATAAACAATATGAGAATAGACAACAACAAATCATACTACAATAGACAGAAGCAACACAGCACTGTTTTGATGTTTTCCAGTCAGGATTTCGACCACGCCACAGCACTGAGACGGCTCTTGTTAAAGTCTTCAATGACGATGATGATTTAAATACTGACAGTGGCAGAATTTCAGTCTTAGTATTGGATCTCAGTGCTGCATTCGACACGGTCGACCACAACATATTACTTGACAGACTTGAAATCTGGGTGGGACTTTCTGGCACAGAACTAAACTTTGAATCCTACTTGAAGGACAGGGACTACTTTGTGTCTATAGATAATCACACATCTGAGCTAACAAAAATGACTTGTGGAGTTCCCCAAGGCTCCATTTTGGGTCCCCTTCTGTTTAACATCTACATGCTTCCACTGGCTCAGATTATGAAAAAACATCAAAATATGTTTCCATAATTATGCAGATGACACACAGATTTACATAACCATTTCAGCAGGGGATGATGCCATACAGGCGCTGTGGCTATACAGTGGCTATATTGAACAAATCAACAGTTGAATGTGCAAGAATTTTCTTCAATTGAACAAGGATAAAACTGAAATTATTGTTTTGGAGCCAAGGAAGAACGATAAGAAGTCAGTGCTCAGCTTCAGTCAATAATGTTGAGAACTACAAACCAAGCCAGAAATCTTCTCATGGACTCAGACTTAAATTTAAACAGCCACATTAAGACAATTACAAAGTCAGCTTACTATCACCTGAAGAATACATCAAGGATTAAAGAACTTATGTCTTTGCAGGACCTGGAAAAACTTATCCATGCATTTACTTGACTACTGTTACGGTGTCTTTACAGGGCTCCCTAAAAAATCCATCGGACAGCTGCAGCAGATTCAGAACGCAGCTGCTTGAGTCCTTGCTTAAACCAAAAAAGTGGATCACATTATTCCACCTCTAAGGTCTTTACAAAATCTTCAAAATCTTGCTGTTGGTTTATAAAGCACTGAATGGTTTAGGGCCAAAATACATTTCTTATCTTCTGCTTTCTTAAGAACCATCCAAACCTCTCAGGTAGTCTGGGACAGGTCTGCTTTCTGGTCCCCACAGTCAAAACTAAACATGGAGAAGCAGTGGCCAGTTTTTAAGCTCCGTATATCTGGAACAAACTCCCAGAAAACTGCAGGTCTTTTAAATTAATACTCAAGACTTTTCTTTTTACCACTGCCTTTAATTAAATCAAATGTAAGGCTGTAGATTAATATTGTACACTGCACTTTGACTTTTACTGTCCTGTTTTATCCTGTTTTTATTTCCTATTTCACCCTTTTAAAAATTATATTTTAATGTGTTTTAAACTCATTTAAAACATTTTTATATTTCCCTGTTGCTTTTATGTTTTTTGTAAAGCACTTTGAATTACCTTGTTGTTGAAATGTGCTAGACAAATAAACTTGCCTTGCCTTGCCTTGCCTTGCCTTGCCTTGCCTTGCCTTGCCTTGCCTTGCCTTGCCTTGCCTTGCCTCTCTTTAGGGCAGCATGGTGACTTTGGATAGCACTGGCCTCACAGCAAGAAGGTCCCGGGTTTGAACCCCAGTCATCCTGGCCTTTCTGTGTGGAGTTTTCATGTTCTTCCTGTGTCTACATGGGTTTTCTCCGGGTTCTTTGTTTTCCCCACCATCAAAAATATTTTAGGTAGGTTCTCCAGTCACTGCCGTTTGACCTGGCTGTGAATTTCAATCTAGAGTTGGTCCCTGTACAGTGGCTGCCCACTGCTCCCTTCAGGAATGTGTTAAATGCAGAGGATGAATTTCACTACATGTATGTGACAAGTAAAGTACCTTTACCTAGACCATTCACCTGACGCACACAATAAAATACACATTCAGCAGTGAAGTGTGCAAATCGCCAGTAGTAAAGTGCAATACACAGTAGGTAGTGCAGTCTGATCAGAGGAGAAGTCAATTATTATTTCATTTTATTACAATGTCCAAACGTTAGCTCATTTGTAATTACAAATACAATGGAAATGTCTAAATATGAATATGTATGTAAATATGTACCATCACTGTATTAGACTATCAGCTGATTGATCAGGTAAAACGTTTTTATCCAAAACTTTAGTTTATGACGAAATGCCTGAAAAACTAATTACACTCCAATCAGCCTCACACCATGCTCACAATGCTAACATGCTAAACTGCTACACTGACTTTAATGATACTTTCTCGCGTAATAACTGAATGTACATAAGGATTCATTCAAGGAATGCATTATTCAAGAGCAGAGGTGGAAAATAAAAATCACTGTCCAAAGGCACTTCAGTATGTACAGCACTTGAATGCATCCCTGTTGAGCCCTGATTCACACTGTCTTCAGTTCATAGTCTTCTGCTGGTTTAATTTCAGTTCAGTACAAAAGCAGCCTGTACACAGTTGACAGCTCAGCAGCCGGTCATGTTCTGTGAGTTATCATCAGTCTGTTAACACGCTGACAGCAGCAGGTGATTCACTTCACTTTGTTCTGACCACAGAAAAACATGACCTGAACAACATTTCTGTGGGCAGCAAGCAAATATTTGCTATTATTTGCATAGTATATGAAATTACTGGTCACATGCAAACTAAGTGTTTTCATTAAAACAGACACGAGGCAGCGTGCAAGCACAGGCTCAGAGTTTGGTTTATGAGATATTGTGACAGTAACCGCTTCAGTTTCAGTGAACTCTTCAGTGATGTGAAATCTGGGTTTTCTGTTTTGCTTTTCACAGCAAATCTTACAATATTTTAAGGGTTCTCACCATGACTACAGAGTTACACCACAACATGTAAAAGAATATAACTATTAAAGCATTCTCAAAGGTAAAAGGTGGGTTCACAGAGTTTAGCTGATGTTAACCTACTTTGTCCCCTGAACATGATTTTAAAAACAGGATTTTAAAAATATAAACCACTTTTCAACCATTTCACTCTTTACATGTATTTCAAGGTGCCTTCTAAACCTTAAGGTTTTCCAAAAAGAAAAGACGTGCCAGAGGCTCACTTACCTAAAGCGATCTGTACAATTGGGATAGCTGTTATGAGGAGAATGGTGCATCCTGAAGGAGAAGACAGAGACAGTTTAAATTCACTGTTAATACATCGAGTTGTTTTTATTCTTGGCTTATTGTTTGTAATTATTTAATAGCAATAAACATACCTGCGCCAAGCAAGTTACATAAACAGTTCCCCTGGATGTTCCCTGACATCCTGACACAGTTCACAGGCTGTGGGAGAGAAAGAAGTAAACACGCTGCTGGACACGCTGCAACAGAGCAACTGGCTTGTTTATGAGATCAAATAAAGAGTTAGATGTCTCACCATCTGTCTTCTACTGATCTGTTAGAACAACTAAGAGTCTGGTTGGGTTGTTGGCCAACAGTATATTCATTACAACACCTCAGTGAGGAACATGAAAGCAAGGATTTTCCTCTGTTGAGTCAATACCACAGTATTACTACAACACCACACTACTGATACTAACAGTAATCCCATTACAGGGGTGGAAGTAGGACGGCATAAAAAGGTTGAGAAACAATCACCAACACTACACTAGAGGATTCATATTTTATATACAAGTACTAAATACAACTTCCATCACTTCCATGACGGGGTCATTAAACGGTGAGTTGGTGAGGTTAGCATGATGCTCTGTCTTTGCTCTAAATTGTTCTGATGTTGCTGAGTCCATTTGAATTACATTTAGATTCCCTGACTCAGAGGTTTTCAAAGTTTGGGACTTTGGACTTCCTCTCACACAGAGCTTGGTAAGAAAGATGTCATACACACTCAATAGCTGAGCAAAGATAACTTTATATTGGTGTTTGACACAACTTCAGACAGCAAATACCTAAAGAGGTCTTTCCTCAGGATTTATTGTTTCTGACTCTGATAATGTGAGAAAAACAGTTACCCAAAACTACTGAACACTGTCTTTAACCAAATCATGCACATGTAGGCTGATCTTATTTTTAAACCGAATGATATATTTATTTATTTAATTCCTTTCATAGAACCTCCCCTGAAACTGCTTGGAGGCCCCTGGGGGGGCGCCTCACACTTTGGAAACCTCTGCCTTGTATATAGATTTCTGATGTTGTTGTTTTTTAGCTCTTTACTTTACTGACAAATGTTAAATTCTAGCAGGACAATGTAAATTATAACAAAAATATAGATTACACAGTTGGCAGAAACATTTTTGTCTGCAGGTTTTCCTTTTAGCCCCTTGTGGTCTCAAGGTGAACCAGTGAAATCTAACATATGTTGTCCCAGGGTGCCTTGAAACAGAGGAGCCTGAAGATTGTGTCAGTTTGTTTTTTCTTATTACAGTTTTCAGTGACTTAGCACTGTGAGGTGATCTGACCAGATTTCGTAACACATGCAGCAAGTGAGGAAGGGCGGTATCCCATAGTCTGTGAACACCATACCAGAACACAGTAACTATACTTATAACTATATATTATAACTGTTGCTATGACTGTGAGCTGTAATGTTTTATATATTCAGTGGTCATAGTCATACTATATATGATCCTGGTGTGTACTGTCTCTTTAAATGAACAAATAAATGCTGGGACTAGTTCATGCTGCTTTCTCTCCCTTCAGAGGTCACACACACAAAACGATGTCAGTATTAAACATCTTTCAACAAAATGCAAAGTGAGCGAACAGAATTAATTTTTGGTGTAACCCCCCTTTGCCTTCAAAAACCATCAGTTCTGCTAAGTACACTTGCATAAACTTGGTCCTGTTGATCACCAACTCAATATGCAAGTTGAAATACAGATTAACTGAAACACAGTCGTCTGAAGTTAAAATAAATCACATCATTTTTCTTTTGGTAAATGAATGAATGGAACGCATGAAGGCTGGGACGAGTTCATGCTGTCATCTGCTGGTTTCTCTCCATTTCTTTCAATGTTTCCTCCCAAAGTTGTCTGTGAAAAGATCCAACACAGTACATCATGTATAACATGTACATGTTACACAGAGAGCTTCTTGTGTTAATATTTTTAAGTCACATCATTACTGTACTTTCTTTAAAGCATGTGGTGGTGTTGAAGAACATACATGTTTAATTTATTCAACTAATCAATATTATGTACCAACACCTTACAGAGGTTTTATTATATTTCAAATAAATAATTTGTACATAATTAAGACCTGATGATTCTTAGGTTTGCTCGATCCACTAAAGACCGGTCAAAAACAGCTGAGTCATTCACACTAATATGGTCTCTGGATAATTCATATCAACAGGAATATTATGGGAAGTCTTCAGTTGTCTGTACAGTAGGATTGTTGTCTGTCCTGTGTTGATTCAGACTGATATCAAACTGACTTCCTCTGCCTCTCACAACACATGTTGGGGTGTTGTACAAAGTTGTTACAATGAAGTTAATGTACATTTATATCAAAAAGACTTAAGAGGATCATTTTAAACTCTGATCTTATTCAAATGTTGAATTGTGTGAAGGAAAAGAGAAACTAACCCCTGCAGAAACTTCAAACAAGCGGTTGGTTTGTCATTTATAGGCAGGGCTGCAATCAATAGTGTCACTGTCGATTAATCTGTCAATTTATTGATTAGTTGTTTGGTCTATAAAATGGTAAAAACTGTGGATCAGTGTTTCCCCGCTTTCTCTACAACTCCAAGATTTATTCAGTTTACTGTCACAGAAGAGGAAAGAAACCAGAAAATAAGAATCAGAGAATTCTGACTTAATCAGTTATTAAAACAGTTGGCCAGTAATTTAATCGTTGACAAATACAAACAGTCTGACTGTTAATAAAATTCTATCACTTCCTGCCCTGCCCTCTGTCCCACAGGATCCTCACAACAACAATGTAATCTGCATTTCATGCCTCATGCGCAGATTCCAGCGTAACGTTTACTTCAGCAGGATCACAGTTCCACTTCCTCCTCAGAGCCTCTGCAGCTGGTCATATGACAGCTGGTAACACAGACTAGACCTGACGGACGGAACCAGCTGCTAAACCTTAACCAGTGCAGACCCTGAACCCGCTGCAGATCCTGAACCCTCTGCAGGACGTCTTTGCTCCTGAGCTGCGTTTGGACCCGAAGGTAAGAACGTTATCTGGGCTTTGTCTTTGTACTAAACGGGACAGTCTGCTGCTCCGGTACCAGACGACCTGAGGACGGACTGCAGAGGATCGATGTCTCCATTTTTAACAAGAAACCTCAATGCCTTTGTCGAGTAATAAACTAAATTATGGCTAATTTCGAAATGTTTATTGATTTTTGATGGCGAAAGCTGCGCAAAGCTCGCAGAGCTACAGGACAATATTCCGGTTTGAGTTTCAGCTTTCAGAGTTAAAGTCTAAAGTAACGCTGCATCCAAACAAACACTTTCTGCCTGCCGCTAAAAACATTATAACTAAAAGTCCTGCATTTAAAATGTACACAAACTAATTAAACATAAACTATGGTAAGTAAAAATACAGATGACACAGCCTGCAGGCGGTGTGAGCTAATTAATGAATTAATGGTGCATCAACATGGTAGAAGCATTTTCCTGTTGTGGTATCCTGCTTCTTTATGTTTGCTTGTACAATCGGTAACAACAACAAACACAGTAACTCTAGCTGTTAAATAAAGGCAGTATCAGAATACATTTCCTTCTGAAACGTGGTGAAGTATTTGAATAAAGTAGCATAAAATGGAAATAAGCACAGTATTTGCTACTACAGCCATGCAGTTCAGGTTTTAGCGGTTCTTGTTTTCTGTCTCTGATATAATGGAGCAGTTTGGAGTTTATAAAAATATTTCCAGCAGGTTGTCTCCACAGAGCAACATGTTTCACTCACACTCCTCAGTACTGAGATGATATAGTGTTAAACAGCAGGATACCTTACTATACATGCTCAGCAATGTTTGTAAAACAAATGTTAAAAGACGGGGAAACCGCAGAAGTCACAGAAACAGCAGTTAAATACTTTTTATTCATTAATAAAAGTCCTTTACACTCAGGTTTTGAGATCACTTTGTCAGATTTCTTCACATTCACAGATTCAAGTCCACATATACAGATCTAAGCATGCATTTGCAGATATTATAGCCGCAATACTGGCCCCCATATCAAACTAAACACCACCAAACTCCATTCAGAAATATTTCATATGAATGTTGCCTTACATGTAGGCAAAGTATGCAGATCTGAACACAGCTGATCTTAAATTCAGCCACTAGACCAAGCAAAGCTCTTCGAAGTTGAATGTCAAATTTAAGCATTGGTGTGATACTTATTATAATACACTTTATGATATTGTTTTACCCAAATACACAGCTGAGGGTGATAGTGATTTATTATTTAATGAGAGCACTTTTGTTGTAAATAATCATTTATAATAACAAATAGGTTGAAGTCTGAATGAATGTTCCGTTAAGTGTCAATCATCAAGCTTTTTATCACAAACTGACATTCATGTTTTTAAAGGAACGATGTCTATGGTGAAGCTGGAGGAGTGTCGCCAGCGGATTCGCACAGAGCTGGACAGGGTTGTGGACTTCTGGCTCAAATACTCTCATGACACCAAACACGGGTACTGAAGCTACACATGAATGCAAGTAAAATATTTTCTATTATGGCTGTTTGTGTCCGTATCCACATGCTGAGTCTCTGCTTCCTGTTTCAGAGGCTTTTTCACTTGTCTCGGGAGGGATGGGAAGGTTTACGATGAGCTGAAGTACGTCTGGCTGCAAGGTCGACAGGTAAGTCCATACAGAACAAGTGATCAACTGTATGACTGTATGATAACTGTGTGTCAGCGGCTGGTATGTGAATACTGTGCCTTGTGTTTTTCACAGGTGTGGATGTACTGTCGCCTGTACCGAACCGTGGAGCGCTTCCGCAAGCCTGAAATCCTCGAAGCAGCAAAAGCTGGTGTGTGTGAATGTAAAACCTGTTGAGTTAGAGCAGGTCCAAGTTTTCACCAAGGACTACACACACAGCAAGATAGAGCAACAGTCCTAATCCCAATCCCTTCATGACCCCTGACCTTTTATCTAGCATCAACATGATGGACCTGTGAGTACAGTACAGTAAAAAAAAATAGATGTGGGGGTATTTCAGTCTGGACCAAAGTGGTGGACCAACAAATGTTGCTATCACTAGAGCAAAGGTCTCGTGCTCCCCGGAGGAGGGACCTGTTGGTTTTAGTGGACCCAGATCAGTTTTAGCCTCAGCTGCTAGCTTCAGCTTCATCTTTTTTCTCAGAAGATAATTCTCACTTTACAATACAATATTTAATAATTTGACCCTCAAACAATAACACAAACAAACTAACCAGTTGAGGCAGCGGTAGACCAGAGAGGTAAATACACTGCTCAAAAAAATAAAGGGAACACTAAAATAACGCATCCTAGATCTGAATGAATGAAATAATCTCATTAAACACTATTTTCTTTACATAGCTGAAGGTGCTGACAACAAAATCACAAAAATTATCAATGGAAAGCAAATTTATCAACCCATGGAGGTCTGGATTTGGAGTCACACTCAAAATCAAAGTGGAAAACCAAACTACAGGCTGATCCAACTTTGATGTAATGTCCTTAAAACAAGTCAAAATGAGGCTCAGTAGTGTGTGTGGCCTCCACATGCCTGTATCATCTCCCAACAATGCCAGGGCATGCTCCTGATGAGGTGGTGGATACACTCCAGCCACATGAGGTCTAGCATTGTCTTGCATTAAGAGGAACCCAGGGCCAACCGCACCAGCATATGGTCTCACAAGGGGTCTGAGGATCTCATCTCTGTACCTAATGGCAGTCAGGCTACCTCTGGCGAGCACAAGGAGGGCTGTGCAGCCCCCCAAAGAAATGCCAACCCACACCATTACTGACCCACCACCAAAACAGTCATGCTGGAGGATGTTGCAGGCAGCAGAACGTTCTTCACGGCGTCTCCAGACTCTGTCACATCTGTCACATGTGCTCAGTGAGAACCTGCTTTCATCTGTGAAGAGCCCAGGTCGCCAGTAGCGAATTTGCCAATCTTGGTGTTCTCTGGCAATGCCAAACATCCTGCATGGTGTTGGGGTGTAAGCACAACCCCCACCTGTGGACGTTGGACCCTCATACCACCCTCATGGAGTCTGTTTCTGACTGTTTAAGCAGACACATACACATTTGTGGCCTGCTGGATGTCATTTTGCAGGGCTCTGGCAGTGCTCCTCCTGCTCCTCCTTGCACAAAGGCGGAGATAGCGGTCCGGCTACTGGGTTGTTGTTCTCCTATGGCCTTCTCCATGTCTCCTGATGTACTGGCCTTTCTCCTGGTAGAGCCTCCATGCTCTTTGAGACAGACACAGTAAACCTTCTTGCCACAGCTCACATTGATGTGCCATCCTGGATGAGCTGCACTACCTGAGCCACTTGTGTGGGTTGTAGACTTCGTCTCATGCTACCATTAGAGTGAAAGCACCACCAGCATTCAAAAGTGACAAAAACATCAGCCAGTAAGCATAGAAACTGAGAAGTGGTCTGTGGTCACCACCTGCAGAACCACTCCTTTATTGGGGGTGTCTTGCCTATAATTTCCACCTGTTGTCTATTCCATTTGCACAACAGCATGTAAAATTGATTGTCAATTGATTGTTGATTGATTGTGGAAGTGGACAGTTTGATTTCACAGGAGTGTGATTGACTTGGAGTTACATTGTGTTAAGTGTTCCCTTTATGTTTTTGAGCAGTGTATATTGTTTTTGTCAATGGAGTCTGGTGGCTTTGACAAGAGCGATGTAGCGGCTGTTTCTGGTTAAATAAAAGTATTTGCTCTTTAAAAAAAGCTCTCTCCCTTTGGGGATTCTTTACATAATGTTATCATAACAATCTCTGAGCCTGTCAGCAGCAAATACATGCACTTTAATGCACAGATAAATCTTTCCAACAGATGGTGCAGCACTCTGTTCCTTTGTAGACTTAAGTGATTAATTGCAGCCATGATAATGTTTACCTTCTGTACACAGAAAAGTGTACAACTGCAAACACTTTTACAGGACACGTGACAACAATATACTGAAAACATCTTCCACCGTATAACATGTAGTTCTGGGCCCAGTTTGTGGTTGTGATGTTTTTCAAATCAATCACAGAGACAGAAACACAAAATTCTTCTTCCTTGATCATTACTATTCTCACTGACCACTGCTCTCCAGCAGTCAAAATAAACATGTTAAACCTATGTTTGAATGACAGCTAGTGATACTCGCTGATCTTGTTGATGTGTAATCATAAGCTCACGTTGATCTGTTTGCGTCTTAGGAGGAGCATTCCTCAGGAAGTTTGCTCGTGTGTCCGGTGGTGGCAGCCGGTGGAAGTGTGCGTTCTGCTTAACAAGAGACGGTAAAGCAGTCAAAGTCCAGAGGACTATATTCAGTGAGTGTTTCTACGTCATGGCCATGGATGAACTGAGCAGGGTCACTGGTGACATGGACATGCAGGTACAGTGGATTTTCAGTGGAACACAAAGTATTTTGCAAGGTAAACAGCTGATTGATGTGACTCATGATACTGATCTAATCTGTTGTGCTCTCATGAGGTCAAACTTTTCAGTTCCACTCAACACAATTTTCATATTGTGGCGATGTATTGACTTTGAGTAGCAAATCGCTACATAAACTGCAGTATTGTAGAGCTGCAGTATTTAGCTTCATTAACAGACCTTCTTCGCAGTAGATGAAATTAATAGGAGACGACCGATCCTGTCTGACAGAGGGAGATTTAAACTGGGAACATTGTGTTGTGACACAGATGTTATAGATTTGTGCTGCGTGTATGCTGAGAAACACAAACAGGTGTTGAAATTCATCATGTAAAACAAGTTCCTATTTTTTTTTACATATTTGGATTATGGTCCAAAAATGTGTGTGTGTAAAGCAAATTCATAATACTTTGTGGACAACATGTGTTGCTAGCTGGAGGCTGAACAGATGATGGAGCAGTTGATCTACTGGGTCAGGGAGGACTCGTCTGGCCTGGGCCGGCCCCAGCTTCCTGGAGACGTTCCCAGCAACAGCATGGCAGTTCCTATGATGCTGTTGTGCCTGGTGCAGCAGCTAACTGAAGGCCGGGGGCAGGAGGTGTTTCAGAAGTATGGAGATCTGGGCGGCTGGTGTGTCCAGCAGATTCTACAACACATACAGGTGTGGACACGCAGAACGTGACTGACGCTAACGTGACTCCTGTTGTGTCTTGTCTCATCTGTACTCAGCTTGGATTCACAGCGGGGAGGAAAGTAGACCTGACTTGACATGCTAGACTTACTGCAGCTGGCAAGCCAACTGCTAACAGTAGCCAAGTGGGAACATGCTATCACAATAACTTACTAACAGATTTTAACATCTGTATGTTGCAGACAGTGATAGGTCTCAGCACTAAAATGCTGACTATGCTACTTCAGCCAGAGCTTGTAGGGAGGCCACAGTGCAGCGTGGAGGAGCTACTGGATTAAGCTCTGCTGGGGGGAAACAAGCAGTGCAAACTATAGTGAAACACAGTAAAACTAAAACATTTCACCTTTAAATGCTACTTGATCTCTCTTGCTGATTCCATCAGCATCATGCTACTTGGTGCTTTGTTCTCCATGTAAGTTGCCAAATTCAAGGACTGTGTCACTCGGTCAAATGTGTCAGTATTCTTAAAGGAAAATAACAAATTTTATATCAGTTTTATTGGTTACAACAACACCTAATTTATTTCTGAGATCTCATAACAGGTTGGTAACAGGTTAGATAGCCTCTGGGGCCAGTTGTTCAAAGGTAAGCTGATCGGATTTTGGTTATCAGATTGGATCAAATCTTGAAAATGGGTTGTTCAAAAGGGAAAGAAGGAATCTGAAATCAGATTAGATCAGGGAATCCAATCCTAGTTTTAATCTGGATCAAACCTTCAGTTTGTGTTGTTCAAAACTTGTCAGTGGGATTTGGATAACTTTGATCCAAAAAAACAGGATTATCCTGATCCCAACAGGGGTAGGATTTCAAGGTGGATTTCAGGAAGAAAATGTAGTAAAACTTTAAAATTGGTCAAATAATACATTTGTATCATTTAGTGTATATACTTTTCTTTATATTGCACTTGACTTGTGTAACCGTTGTAACAGTGATAAAGTAGACATAGGCTAACAATTAAGCTATTCAGTATAGTAAAGTAAAAATAAAATAAAAATTATCTTGTCCCCATGAAATAATCCCCCAAACAGATTTCAATAACAAACAAAAATAATATATTCATTTTTTGGTCATTCATCACCGTATATTAATTTCAAAGAAACTAATGTCCACAATGTATTTGTTAACGTATGTTTGTTGTTTATTTTGTTGTGGTTCAGATGTGGGTCATAAAATAAATTATGATTAGAAGTGGATGTTTATGTTATTTTTGTGTTTTGTCTCAAAATAAGAAACACTTACAGTGATCCCATGTTGGCTCTTCTACCTGTTCTTTACATAGCTGGTAGCACACATTGTGATATGTTGTCCCATTTAGAGCACTGGTAATCCGGATTTGGTAATCTTGAAAACTGTGTATCTGGATCAGGGTGATCCAGAAAAACCGGCATAAAAGTAAGACGGATTACCTGATCCTGGATAGGAAGAAATGGGATTTCCAAATCCAGATCATTTTGATCCAGATTAAATGTTTTGAACAACTGGAGATGCATCATCTCATTTTCAAGAGGGTCCTATACTGAGCCTTTTCTCGTTTTAATCATTTCACTAAAAGTAACTGCTGTTCAACATCGATCTGCTCCAACTCTTAACAAGATCTGCTCTCTTTCATTTACCATTGTTTCTAGTTGCCTACACCAATAAAGAAGAAGAAACTCAGTACAGTGGAACATAGAAACTCCACTGCCAAATAGCGTTTTGGTGGCGTAACTGCAGAGCGACACAGACACCAACGCAGTACGGAGTACAAATGCTAATGACTGCACGTATCCTCCTCCGTCAGCTACAGTGTAGACACGACGCAGAAAGCGGCTTTTAATGAAACACATCACACAGTGTAGATGTTGTGTTGTAGGGCTGTTTTTTTAGTAATGTTGTTTTCCTTCTACTGGAACAGAAGCCAGAAGTAACAGCTTCACTCTGACTATATATTAAAACATTGTCAAATTAGTGCATTAATAATATAAAACTGAAAATAAATCTTCTGTAACTTGTTACAGAGAGACGGCACAGCTGTTTTAGAGAACGTGTCGCTGGAAGGAGCAGAGCTGCCAGGCTGCCAGGGCCGGCTGCAGAACCCAGGTAAACAGAAATTAGGAAGCTGAAGGAAGCTTGGGTCAAGCTCTTTTCCTGTTCATGTTGACCTCAACATTTTCCATGTTCTTTTGGACTTCCCCACATGCTAACCCATGCTGATTCAGGCCACACTCTGGAAGCCGGCTGGTTCCTGCTTCAGTTCAGTGCAGCGCTGGGAGACAAGGAGCTCCAGAGGACCGCTATTAACAAGTTTGTGGAGCTCCCTTATCAGTACGGCTGGGATAAAGACCACGGTGGCCTCTTCTACTTCCTGGATGTGGACGGTCACTGCCCTACACAGGTGAATCAGTAATATACACATATGATGGTGTTTTCCTTTAGGCGGCGGATCCTTTGCTCGTAATTGTAGATAGTGTTTAGGTCTGGTTCATCAATGCATCTATCTGATTCTGCTTGTGACCCTTGTGAGCAGCTGGAGTGGAGTATGAAGCTGTGGTGGCCTCATTGTGAGGCGCTCATCGCCTTCCTGATGGCCTACAGTCAAACCCAGAGGCCAGAGCTGCTCCAGAGATTCTCTCAGGTTTACGAATATACCTTCAACCACGTGAGTTTACATGGAGAATGAGACAAGAAGACAGTGAACACTCATGTCTGTGTGTTCACTACAGAGCTGGAAGACATAGTTAGCCTTGCTTAGAATAATGACTGTAAGCAAGGGGAAACAACTCTGGCTAACCTTTAAAAATACACCTACCAGCACCTCTAAAGCTCACTGATTAATGTGGAAGTGTCTTTGGACAACATACTGAACTCCATATTGTCATCATCAGTGTGAGTGTGTTTAAATGTTAGACTCCTTCTGATGAGCAGTTGGCTCATTGATTGTCAGCCTCTGCCACCAGTGTATGAATGTGTGTGAATGTGACAATGTGTAAAGCACTTTGAGTAAACCAGTAGACTAGAAAGGCGCTAAACAAGTAGCGTCTATTTACTATCTGATGGACATCCTGGTGCAGCGACTGTGTTAATTAGCAAGTAATTCTGTTAGATTAGAGCTGCATCACTCATTTTGTGTATAGTCAATGAAATGACAAAACCACCTTGTGTAAATGCCATTAGAAGTGAAACAAACTTCCTCACAGTGCTCCTCTGAACATGCGTCCTGCTTCATTGAAGGTTAAGTGTGTAAGTTTTAGTGACATCTAGTGGTGATGGTTGCAAATTGCAACAAACTCCTCACTCACAGCTTCTCCCCTTCCCTTTCCAAGCGATAGGATAGCTACAGTGGCCGACATAGGACAAAAGGTGTCATCTCTGAGACAGCACAGAGTAGCCAGTCAAGAAATGAGGTTTCTCTAGATAGATATATTAATAAGTTATATATAATAATAATTATATACATAATAATATAATATTTTTTTATATTTACTGAATTATTCAGTAAAACTAAATAAGATTGTGAATATGATTAATTGTTCATCAAACAACAGCAACATCTATCAATGAAGTGCCACATGATGTTATGCATACTCCTGTAATACATTATTTTACTGTACATAGGGCACACAGTCTTGTTGTTGTTACAGTGTTTGCAGTAAAAATAAATACGTGTTTTCCACCAGGGCAGTGAAATGTGAAGTTTAGCTGTCTGATCTAAGCTTCCATGCTGTACCATTTTATAGCCATTTAATTAGCTGTTCATGTTCATGTTCATGTTTTTGCAGGTGGAAAATGCCTAAATGAAGTCATCAGGTTTGGTTTGTGCAGAGACATGTACCAGCCTGTGCCAACTTTCATACAGCTGTGTCAATCAGAGAACTTTAGAGATGCTGGTAGGTGTATCTGTGAACTTTGGACCAAGCTGGACTAGCTGTTTCTACCTGCATCCAGTCATTATGCATAGCTAGGCTAACCAAGTTCTGTATCTAACACCCAGCCATGAGACCTATCTATCTACCTATGAGATCTATCTGCTCATCTCACTCTCTGAAAAATCATGAATGGTTCCTTTATTTATTCACAGCTTTACAGACCTGTCCTCTGTTTAGCACCGTTAGCATTCAAGCATAAATACTTCTGACAGTGTTGGAGCCCTAGGCAATATTTGAAACTGGAACCCCCCCAACATGCCTAATCCTAAAAACACCACCTCAGGGGTTGGGGTCATTCCACTCATGTTCAAAACGTTCTGCACATTCAGAATCTCTCCCACATACTGTATCTGTGTTCTCTGACATGTCCAGAAAAGAAGTCAGAATATTATGAGACTGTCGTTGTTATTTAATGAGAATTCTGGCTGCCCTTTACTCTGCGGTGCATTACATTATTACTCCACTGGTAGTAGGCTATCCCCTTTAGACAGTTTGACCGGCACAGTTTGGGACTGCATGTTGCATGTGAAACCGAAAACAACCTTAAACACTTGATCAGGCAGAAATCTCACCACAATCACCACACACTACTGTGAACTATAATCATAAAGTACAGTTCTCAGTCCCATGCAAAGCAAGGTTGTACCTCAGTTTTAGATGTTTATATTGCAACCAGTTATGTTACCACTCGTCACAAATGTCTGGATTCACAGCATGAGGTGCACATCGCATCAGCTGAGCTGATTCATGCAGATTCAAAAACCTTCTCTTGTGGCGCCCCCTGAGATTTTGCACCCTAGGCACCACCCTTTGAAAATTGGTAGATGTTCATTTTGTGAAAATATTTTGATATAGGGTATGATTCTATGCAGTTTCCGGATGCCAAGAGCGGCGAGTGGTTTGGCTATCTGACCCAGGAAGGGAAAGTAGTGCTGGACTTTAAAGGAGGCCCCTTTAAAGGTAAGAACGCTTTTTAAAGTAGTATTAGTACTGTTCATGTTTTGAATACACTGAGGTGAAATACTGTAAAGTTATAATTTCAGTGCTTACTGTGCTTCAGAACCTGGAGCCCTGGGTCCCCCTGAAAGTCTGGGACCTCAGGGCAGTTTCCTGTTTTGTCTAGTGCGTAGGGTGATCGTGTTTCCCGTCTCTTCCTCAGGGTTCTTCCACGTGCCTCGTTGCCTGTACATGTGCGAGCGTATTCTGGACGATCTGCTGTTAAACCAGGATTGAGAACTCTGACGGAGGTGTTATAATGATGATGGGACTGAATCTAATGTTTGGGTCTGTTCTCTAATCAAACCACAATAATCAGGTCACAAAGCAAAATTGCACTAATTTTCAAACCTGCATTCCTGTAAAGTTACTTGTTCCTTTTCATCACAAACATCCAGTGACTGAGCGGCTCATTAAATTTGTTACTACTACATACTGACATATATCAGCGTTCACTGTGTACTATATACATGATGTTACTATGTTTACTGTTAAGCATCAAAATACCAAACCAATTTCTTTTCTGTGTGATTCTGAATAAACAGTAGATTTATTTATATATCTTCTAGTTATAATCAGTAGAAGTTTGTATCGACATTAATGTAAGATCTGACTGCTTTGTGACTTTCTGACTGTTTCTTTCTCTCTTTAATTTGCTGAGAAAATATCTAGCCATTCCTATTGTTAGCATTCTCCACCATAATTAGGGGAGAGCGGGGTGAGTTGAGCCAGTTTTTACTTGAGGTGTCTTTAAAGCGAGGACATGACAGTAATGTCTCCAACTAAAATATGAACATATATTGTAGGATGTGGTGCATCCCTGGGAATAATCAATTTGGATCTAAAATAAACTTTTTTTAAAATATGGCTTTCCAAAAAATAAGCGGACTCTGGCTCAACTTGCCCCATATGAGTGGTAAGTTGAGCCAAGGGAGAGGATTTTATCATACCCATTTTATCACGCAAACTCAAACGCCAGGTCCCAACATTCAATTGCACTTAGTGAAACATTGCAGCTATATCTCTTAGTTGTTTCATATCAATGTATTGCTTTAAAGCCATCCCGTTGATCGCCGTGTCCCATGCCACTTGATAAATGGACTTCCCATTTTTGTACCTCTCCCACTGCTCTGTCCAAACCCACAATAGGAGTTGAAGCCTGTCTGTCTTCCATTTATAAATGCATGGACATAATGGTTTCTGGTCTAAAATGTATAATGTCACATAATACAACTCAACTTCCCTTTTGGCTCAAATTACCCCATCCCCGCCATTTTAACAAAATTGTGTCAGCTGTTTAACGGTAAAGTCATGCTAACAGTATAGCCTCATATTGTAGTAACTTCCTAAAGCACTCACACATGTGTAAGATTTTCTCAAACCTGTCTGTAATTGTTCAGACACAAGAATCAGGACTCTTTGAAACTTAAAAAAATCACTTTGAATGGCAAAAAATGTTTTTTGATCTTAAATGCTGTGCTTAGAACTCTATCACAGGATGAGGGAAAATGGATAACTCTTCAAAAATGTATGGTCAGGTGACCAATTTTATATGTGGTTGCCAAGAAACAAGGGGTAGCTCAGCTTCCCCACAGGCTCAAATCACCCCACTCTCCCCTAATGTTATAAGCTGCTCTGTAACTGAAATGTTCAATTTACCCTTGATATGACTTTTACACTCACACTGACGTCTGTAAACAATTTAGATTTCCCACTTTGCACCTGACTGCACGTCTGTGGATGCTGAAAGGAAACCCATGAACATTCTGGGAGACCTTTGCATGCTGATCCAGGACCAGTTAACCTCTGACCCTCCCTCATCATACACACTAAAACATTAACACCAACCAACTAATGTCAAAGTGTGCCTTCTACACTGAACTTTAGAGGCAGTGTTGTGTCTTTACATCCTGTTCATTCCATTTTATACAGCTAATGTAGTAACTAGGTAGTTTTCTTTTCAAAAATACTGATTATTATTGTATGTTAAAGTTAAATCAACTATTTTAGTGCTGGGGATGTGCATATGGCTGTTTTGTATTGAGATATTACAGCTAATGATTAAATGTGGACTGTGATGTATTCAGATTATTTCATTGAATTGCATTTGTCATTAAGACAGTTAACGTTGTTAGATGTGACAGGTTTACTGTACGTAAAGCACCTTGTAGACAGTGATTTACAAATAAAGTTATGACTGAATGTGTTGTGAAGCCAGCTCAAAGCAGAGTTGACCGTAAGGAAATCAGTTATAAGGTGCTTTACATGGTTAAACATGATGCTCTATAATGAATTAAAGGCCTTTTTGTAAAGGTGATTAAAAAGATATCACTGAACCTGATAATGGGACCGCATTGATCTTTGCAACAAAATAGACTACAAAATAGACTATGTTAAATTAAACCAAAAATGTGATCATACAGTTTGTGTGCGTCACACTTAGGGATTGAATAATAGTAGTGTTGTCAACTTTGTCACTATGAAATAAGAGACAGAAGGTGGTCTACTGAAGCGGCATGGGTATGGTTTTGTGTGAATAGCTAATCTCTTAATTAAATATTTGGCAGGTTTAAAAATAGTTTCAGCTTTTTTTTCCAGTTTCGTTCTTACTAAATGCATCCTCTTCACAACTTTTGAGTTATGAAACAACGCACCGTTTAGCTTAACAAGACAGTAGGCGCTATTGAAGCTGAGTCCATGTTTGACAGTGTGATACGAGGTTTCACTTGCCGCTATTTTGTCAATTTTCATAGTAGCTGCATTTAA
Source organism: Lepomis macrochirus (assembly GCA_024633595.2). Lineage (NCBI taxonomy): Eukaryota > Metazoa > Chordata > Actinopteri > Centrarchiformes > Centrarchidae > Lepomis > Lepomis macrochirus. Next base: position 64,885 of record JALXJV020000014.1, on the reverse strand, counting down.
CATTATTAAACGTATACTGAGGTTGCGTGAGAGGTGGCTGTGATTGGATGATGACAGGTGTCGTGACCAATGTCAAGTGTCATGATCAGCACTGCTGGGACGAGTTCAACGCAGACCAAACGTAGCAACGTTTTTTTTTCAACAGAAACTGTTTTTCCCTGAACACTGCTGTGTACGCAAGCGCACTGAATTTTCCTTCCCTTTTTTTTTTACTTTTTAAAAATTACTTATTATATACAAGAAGGTGACATACATTAAAATAAATAATTAAACAAAGCAAAAATAAATAATTAAATGAAAGGAGAAAAAGGGAGGGGGTGATAAGGAGTAAAGTAAGAAAGTGTTGATTTTCAGTAAGCTTAAGGTCATCAACTAATTTAGAGAGCTTCATAGCATTCTTTTAAAAAATATATGTTTAAGAGATAAAAAATAAAGACACAGCTCTTATGAAAAATGTAGAAATTTGGTCTCTATTTCATGAATTTGTTTTTATGTATAAAAATCTTTTCAAGAATGATAATTGAGTTGATAGCCAGGTCATGTAAGGGGTCTTTCAAAATTATAACAAATATAACATTTTCCTTTGTTAGACTAGCAAGATTTAAAACTTTAGGGAACAACCAAAAATGCACATCATCCCAGTACTAGCAAAAATACATTCATAAAAATGCTCTGTAGTTTCAATGTGGTCATCACAGAATGTGCAGTTATGGTGATCCAAACCAAAATGACTTCTCAAAAATTCAGCTGAGGGGTATATTCCATTCAGAATCTTAAAATGAACCCTCTTCGCTTTTGGTGCAATAGGAAATTTAAAAAATTTAGAACTCAGATTCTCGGGCTTTTTTTTTAAGAGAAAAAAATTTAAAAATGGAATTTCTGAAAGAGGATATAATTCTCTAACAAATCTTTGCCTAGAAGAAGTTTGGTAATTTTATATTAATGAAATTGTGATCATTCACCAAAAGCGAAGGGTGATTAGGTTTCTCAGTATTTTGAGATAAATTATATGCTGACACAATTACAGTTTTTTTACAAATTTATTTAACCTTTGTTTTACCAGGAAAGAAATACATTGAGATTTTTAATCTCTTTTACAAGGATGTCCTGGCCAAGATTTGAAACAGCACAAAGTGCAAGGTGCAAACAAGGCATTACACGTACAGCAACATTATTCATAAGAGAATAAGAGTATTATTAAATTACTTACAACAAAGTATTAGGTAAAAAGACATAAAAGCACAATGAAATTTAAACATATAATTTGACTAAATGTTACAGGTGCAAGATGTGTTTAAAACCTCTGACAGTTTTTGTTTAAAACTGGATACAGGAATAAGAGACTCCAACTTCAACTTCAGCTGTAGATCATTCCAAGACCATGGGCCGAAATAGGACAGACTCATTTTTCCTGACTCTGTACGCACAAAGGGCACTTTAAACCGCAGCCAGCTACTGGCCCTGAGACTGTGTGTGTTCTGGAGGGCAATAAATTTACAGTAGATATATGATGGCAATTTTCAAAAAAATGGCTTTGTATATGAAAATATACCTTATGCTTCATCCTTCGAATATTGAGTGAAGTAAATTCAGCAAGGGTAAATGTACAAGTATACCCTTTTCCTCAGAGCAGCATGGTAAATAGGGTCCAGTTTAGCTAAGGTAGTGGGACAAGCAAATCTATAGATGGTGTCTCCGTAGTCCAGCTGTGATAAAAACAGTCTTGTTACAAGCCGCTTACGGGAATAAATAGAAAAGCATGTTTTCAATCTATACAAAAAAACCTAGAGTAAATTTGAGCTTTTTTATCAAATATGTAATGTGATGTTTAAAATTAAGGTCTTAATACAGCCAAATACCAAGATATTTGTATGTGTCTACGACTTTTATGGTATCACCATCCAGAGTTATAATAGGAGGAATGGTTACAGCAGAATTATGGGAAAACAACATAACTTTGGTTTTGCTAGCATTCAGGACTAATTTTGAATCACGAAGAGTATTTTGTAAGGTAAAAAAATCAGTCTGAAGATTTGAGTGTACTGCATCTAGAGAGCGCGCTGATGAATATAGAATTGTATCATCTGCGTACATATGGTACGAGGAGAATTTAAGCTGATCACAGATTTGATTAATATAGTATAGTGACCGCATCAGACAAAATCGAACAAACTGAATGTGTTTTGTTAAGCAGCCTGTTCTCATGCTTTTGCGTCACATATACACGCTTTGGAAAAGTCGTGTCTATAGTACGCCAAACGGCAATTTTGCGTGTATAGTTGACGCTTCCAGGTACGTGTGTATGAGACGCATCCCGGCAGCGTACGTATGTCACGCCTCGGGTGACCGGATGCGCGAGTAGTGCTTCCGGTCGCTAACTAGCTAGTTAGCTAGCGATATTTTTATTTAAGGAGTTGACAGCCTCCCCGAGGCATTTTCCCTAACCTCAACCATGACATTAGTTAGTGCCTAAAGTAAATATATGCATGTCGACCGGCTAACCCTACAGCTGTGCACATCGGCCTCACGGCCGATGTGCAAGCAGTACCAATGACCAATGACTCAAACACTTTTTCTTGAACTGAAAGATTTGAAATAGGTCTGTAGTTGTTCATGTCTGTGGGATCACCTGATTTAAGTAAGGGAATGACAAAGGCTTGTTTCCACAGAGCAGGAAATGTATTTGAAGCAATTTAACGGGTTGTGCAATAATCGGTGCAGCTAATTTAAGGAAAAAAGGATCGAGTCCATCAGGCCCTGCAGACTTTTGCAGATCTAATGTTTGCAAAGCACACAAAACATCAGACATTAGCACAGGTGTAAAGTTAAAATTGGAATTAGGGCTAGGGATATGTTTGTTTGATTTATTTTTGATTCAGGTGATTCATGAACAACGTGTGATGAGTCAAAGATGTTACCAGCCTTTTTGAAGTGACTATTAAATAAGTTTGACATATCCTTTTTATCAGTAATGTAAGAATCATTTTGTTTTAATTTCTGGGGGAGGTTGGATGCTGGTTTATATTGTAATATCTTGATTGTCTTCCAGAACTTGGAGTGATCATTAAAGTTATCTGTGGTTAGTTTTAAATAATAGCTAGATTTAGATTTTCTAATAAATGAAGTACTTTTGTTTCTAAGTTCACGGAAGTGATGCCAATTGGATTGAGACTTGGTTTTTCTGGCAACTGACCATTGTTTATTTCGCTCATGTAACAAATCAGCCAGATCCTTTGTGAACCAGGGATTGTCCCTATTTGTGTTGAGTTTTTTAAACGGAGCATGTTTGTTTATTATTGAAGTTAAATTTTCATAGAAAAAGGTGAGAGCATCATCAACAGAGAGTATTAAATGTATTTGTTGCGAGTTCACCAGAGCTATATCATGAAGAAAGGCTTGCTCAGAGATAATGTTTGAAACAACGTTTTTGGAAATTGACTTGCTTGCGACAGCTTGAGGAACTGGCTTTGACAACATTGGCATACTGACAAACATTGCATCAAACACAGTTCTGTGGAGTCTAATAAAAATGTGACATTAGAGTCATTTCAGGCTGAGGGCTTCTCATTGACATTTATTTCAAATAAAAATAAATAATCTAAAATGAATTATAGGAATGTAATCACTAAAGTTGACTTGATTACCGCTGTGTTTACAAACTTGTCTCAGCTGGGGCCTGTACCACGAAGCGAGATCAGCATACCCAGGATATTTTTTCGTTATCTGGCTTAAGTAACCCTAACAATCGCGATTTGGATAAGTGGTACCACGAAGCTGGTTATCAATTTGGTAAGTCAACCCAGGGTTTCCCAATCCAGCTGGGAGCGCGTTCACATAAAAGAGGAGGTGTTAGCAGCAGATGACCAATCACAGACATGAACAAGTCCACTGTCAGCAGAGCTTCATATTTTACGAACGAGGATTACACTGTAACACTACAGAAATACGAGAGCAGCACACCTGTATCTGACACATGCAGGGAGACAGAAATTCGCAGACAGTGGCCCTCATTTATCAAAAGTGCATACACCAAATTTCCAGCGTACACCTGGCGTACTCCCAAAACCACGGTGACTTTGACATTTATCAATATGGACGTTGGCGTACGGCACGCTCAAATCCTACGCCAGCTCATGAGGTGGTGTACATGTACGCAAGTTTTGAGTTAGAGCCGAAATGCGCAGAATTCATTTCCTAACAGCACAAAATGCACTGACAAACTAAAATACATGATATATTATGACCCACTGTAACAGAAACAACGTTTGACACATTAATTTTTGTGTTTATATTTGAGCAGCACGGACTTTATACAGCCTATTGAGCAGTCAGAACATATCGTAGCTTTTGGTGCTTTTATTTGGGTTTGCTTTTAATAAAATGTGGACCTTCAAATGAAAAGACTACAAGCAAAAAATGTTAAAACAACGAAGAGCATGAGCGGATGGCTTGAAGCACTGAGACTGGCTGCTGAAATGGACACAGCCCCACGGCCTTTAGGTGAGGCGGGCACAGACATGTCGCGCACAAAGTCCCGCATTTATTATCAGACAAACTTTGTATTATGACCGCATAGCGAACACCGACACCCCGCTAAAGGCCCCGCGTCCCCAGACTCTGGCATGCTGATCTCTGTTCATGTTTGAGTCCTGGGTCAGTCGCGTAAAGCCCAGTCCCAGAGGTGATGGAGCAGCTTTTATCAGAGCAACATACTTTCATTTGGAGCTTATTTGGGACTTTGATGGGCGTTTTAGTGCTAAATCTGTCCCTTGGAGAACCACAAGTAGCCAATTTATAGTTCTAGGAACAGACAAAACTTCTAGTTTGTGGAGCAGCTCCACAAACAGGTGGTACAGACGTGGTGTAGCTCATCATTGTGTTTGGACAATGTTTCACTCTGAACATAAAAGAAAAGTTACACCGCGGATGGTCAGATCCAAGTCCGTGCGCGTCCAGACCCGTGTCCGTGCGTAATAGTCCCAGGACAGCACAGATCACTGTTTCCCAAAGCCGCAAAACATTATGAAGCCTTGCTTTGCACGCTGGGGTACACCGCCCGTATGTCCTCCGTTCATCAAAGTGAACGCTCAGCGAGAAGCTCTCGGCCCGTGCCCTGCTCCTCCGGGATGAGCGCATCCTCCTCTGGGGCTGACAGCGTGCGGTGGTCCCCCTGATTCCAGCACTGGCTCTCCGGCTGGACCTGAACTGTTTATGAACTGAACTGTTATCTGACTGCTCGTGTCCAGTTTTAAGCGCGTTGAACATTTTGTTAAAAATGTGTCCAGTTTAAATCATCGAATAAAAAGTATTAAATTGTTTCCAAATGAAAAACCTGGTAATATTAAAATGCACAATATTTTTGAACATTTATGCCGGGGGAGGGGCTCTAGTAGTGAAACTAAACATTTAATCGTTATTTAAATCTGTCAAAACAACATAATATTTTGTTTCTGAAGTTTTAACTTGTGGACTTCCTGCTCCAAACCATGTATTTCTTGCCGTATTCCGTCAGTCCCTGCCGTAAAGTCCTGGGTGCAGCCTCCTGAAGCTTGAATAATTGGGGGCGTTTCATTCAAATTACACACGTTTTCAGCCGCCGCATTTATCAACACCAGGTGGTGCGTACACCTGGATTTCAAAGGTACGCACAGCTTCATAAATCAGGCGCTGAGAACAGTGTAAGCATAATCTTACACATAAAAATACGCCCGTTTCTACGCAAGAATGATAAATGAGGGCCAGTGTGAATGCCTAAATGAACATTGTCTACAATAATTACTACGGAACATGACTACAGTCTCTGTAGTAGGCCTAAGAAAGCTATACTAACCTAAAATAGATAGCCTTACGTTCATATTAAAATTTAGCATTTCAATATCCCTACCAAACTGCTCATAATATTCAGCCTCACATAAGAAAAATAATTAATAATTAATTTCTTTTAACGGCTGCGTCAGGGTGTGTGGAACGAACTGGGAGCAAATAAAAATATTAAACACATTTCAAAGTGAACCATCTTCATGGTACTGAAAACCCAGGATTAACCCCGAAGTTACCTGGATAAGCTCAAATCCTGCTTTGTGGTACAGGCCTCTGATTGGGTAACATCTTTGACACGCACACCAAACTGGAGAAAACATGAGTGAGTTCAATCTCAATCTCAATCTCGCAACGTGCTTCGAGGTATGTTTTCTCCCGTTTGCTGGGCGTGTCTCAGATGTTACCCAATCAGCTGCCACAATTTTGTAAACACAATGGCGTTAAAAAGGTGGGAAAATTCAGTGCGCTTGCATACACAACAGGGTGTTCAGGGGGACCACCGTTTCTGTTGAAAAAACGTTTTGCTACGTTTTTTCTGCGCTGAACTTGCCCATAGACTATATATATGAAATGGACGTAGACATTGTGACGTAACCCGTTTTTTTTTTGTTTGTTTTTTTTGTTTTTTTTTTATCAGTATCTGGCATTGTCAGAGATCACCAAATATCATTGCTAACAGGAAACAGAGCACACACGCTTTAGGAAGAAGAAAATAAATGAAAAGAAAAGAAAATATGTACATAATAGTACAAATAAAATACAAAAAATAACAGGATAAAGAAACAGTAGTAAAACAGTTATGGAGCTTCAGATAATTTTAATGCATCAATAAAATCAAGAAGAAGTCGTATAATGCAAATTCTTTCTTGAGGACAGTAAAAATAGGCTGTGTTTTTAAACATTTACATTTGTGGATGAAAAATTTACCCGGGATAATTAAAGTGTTCAAAAGCAGTTCATAGTTTTTGTTCTTCATTATAATTCCAAATGTGATGTTATCTCTAGTGAAATCATACATCACACCAAAATGTGTTACTGTAAGGCCAGAAGAAAAACAAATGATCCGTGGTCTCTATGTCCTCATCACAGAATATACAGTTAATTGGATCAATGTTAAATCTATGTGAGAGGAGATCTCTTGAAGGATATATGTCATTAAATACTTTGAAGTAAAGCTCTTTAGCTTTTGGTGGTGAAGGTAACTTTAAGAAATCTGTGCGTAGTTTCTTCAGAGAAGAATGATTGAAAATAAGAGAGGCAGTATTTTGGCTGTGTTGCATTGGGTATAAAGTCAGAGTTAAGAGCTCACGGAACACTTTGTTTTGCAAAGTCTTACTACAGAACTGGTGACCAGCAATCATCAATGAAATTGAGGGGGGTTGAACATATGAAGTAGTTTTTTGCCATCAGAAGGAAGGCAGATGGGATGCTTTGGATAACCATATCATAATGTTTACGATTGCACTGAAAATTAAGTTTTGTACCGAAATCTTCACAGGATAAAACATAGTTGTCCAGTAAATGTGTGACAGACCAAATATTGTTTTCCATCCATTCGTTGAGATACAGGGACTTATTTCTAAAGAGAATTAATCTGCAGTTCCAGATGTGTATGTCATGGGGAGTAAAACTGTGTTTGTACAGGAGTTTCCAATATAACAGAACTTGTGAACGAAACGCAGACAGTTTTATAGAAAGTTTTGGAACATCAAAATCACAGTGTAAAAGTAAATCAATACCTCAAATTCCCTGGACACACAATACCAGAAGCTTCCACTGTTTGCTAGAAGGCATCTTAACCATTTAATCTTTAAGGTTCCATTTATACAATCAAAAATCACCCGTTGGTTTGTGGACTGCCGTTTTGAAGGCTTGAGTTTGGCCAATAGGGTGCCGCCATGTCGAGTTTTTGCAACCAGGAAGTGCCCGGAAGTGACGATACGGCAGAGCTAACAGCTGTGTGTGGAGCTAGCTAGCTTGCTTAGCTAGGTACAACTGTAACTCACTTTAACTGTCATTATAATAGGCACCCTGAAACATACTCTGCTTTGGGGTCTATTTTAAAAATAAACGGGGCCATAATTTACTAACTAAACATTATTTTGTATTGATCGAAGACTTGAAACTAGCGACTGAGACCATAAACTCAGGAAAGTGTTTATTGGGGTAATTATTCAGCTGAGAAGTAGGGTAATTTTCCCATTATTTCTAATGGAACCGGACTTTTGCAACCAGAAGAGTCGCCCCCTGCTGGATTTTCAATAGAATGCCGGTTTGAGGGACTTCCGCATCAGCTTCATATTGTAGACCGGAAGCTTCCCGCTTTGCTCGAAGCTCGTTGCAGAATATTGCAAGGAAACATGTCGGTCCATCCGAAAATGTTTCAAACCGGTGCAAAACGTTTTGAGATTGAACTCGCCCCTGGGTATGTATAGTCTCTGCGGATACCTTTAAAAAACAGCTGAAGAGTCTTTTCTTAAAGCTCGCCTTTGTCTCGTCAGGCATAAGTGTGCAGAGTGTGTTTCAAGCTTTTTATATACAGTCTATGGTTTCAAGGTCCCTTACTGCATATGTTTTACTGACTGCTTATTTTACTGTTTTTACAATGTTGTTTTGTTTTATTGATGTTTCCTTATTGTTTTTATCTCACTCTTGTAAAGCACTTTGTGACTTTGTTAAATGAAAGATGCTGTATTAATAAAGTTTACTTTACTTAAATGCAAAGTGCACTTTGTGAATGAGAACAAAACAAAGTTTTATTTGTTTGGTGTCAGTGGTATCACAAGATAAAGGAATAAACAAACAATCAAACAAAAAAAGCGTTTCATAGACCGGAACCGCAGTATGTCATGTTGGACCGGAAGTTAGTAGGTGTTCAAAGCAAAGTTGGCAGGGTTTAATAACGGTAATGTTCTCGCTTTTGTGGCGTCAATAAATGGAGACACACGGTGTTAAAAACACAACAGAGCCGTGATGAACCTAGAGGTATGTCTGTGGTTAAAAAAACGCAGCTCGGCGAACAGAGTATGAAAACTAAGTTCGAAACGATTTGCTCCGTTGAACACAACCCGTGTAACAGACCGGAAGTTCGGTGTAACAGACGCGATACAGGAACGGAAGCCGAGAGGAGAAGCGCCAGAAGAAAGATGAGTCAAAATGTTGTCAGTGCGAATTAAACGGCGTTTATTTTGTGTAAGAAAGACGGCGGCGAGGCTTCAGACAGTCTCCCCGTGTACGTTAAGTAACGGAAGGACGGAAACGACGCGCGTGCTTTGACGTTTCTTCATGGCTTTCATGTGTGTTGTTCTTGGCACGTTCCTGGAATTATATTTCGGTTTCGCGTTTCGTTAAACCTGTTTCCGGTCGCAGTACGTATCCCGCAGGTGAAGCCATGGACGCGTTTCACAGGTACAGTGGAGGTTACATCTAATAAATGCCATAAAACTTAAATATAGGAACATTAAATAAATAGGAAAGCTGGGGTTAAATTAAACCATCCACAGCCGTCTTTATTATTAGTTCTACTTCTCAAATGAAGTTTTTTATATGTTGTGTTTAATAAACTAAATGTGAGTCAGGGCATCATGAAATCATGGGTAAAATAAGCGTAGTTTTTAACTCTGGTGTCAAAGTTATCTGTGAGGTTGCCTCAGGGACAAATAGGCCCCTAAATCTCCTCTTGTTACACCATTAATCAGAATCTTCTTTAATCACAAGTTATGTGAACATATAGGAGGACTTTGACTCTGTTTTTATGTTACTCTCAGTGTTCATACACAAAATAAGCATAAGCTCAACAAAAACACACAAACTACAAGAAAATTAACACATAAACAAAACCATAAACAAAAACAACTACATTTGTAGACGCCAAGACAATAGTGTAGTGAAATAGTGCAGACAATACTGGAATAAATACATGTGCAGTAATTATGCAATATTATATGTACATGAGGTTGGTGGATATTATAAATTAAGTATGTAAAATATGAACAGCTACTTAGTTGGTTATTGCACAGGGATTGTTCCTTACACTGTGTGTCTGGAGTCAGCTGTTTTCAGAGAGATTTCCTGTTGGTAGAAACTGTTCCTATGTCTGATTGATTTGGTGTACAGCTCTCTGTAGCAGCTACCAGAGGGGGCAAACAGGAGCAGGTTGTGTCCAGGGTGTGTTGGATCTGCAGTGATGTTTCCTGACTCTGAACATGTATAAGTCCCGAGTGGAGGACAGGTTGGCACCAATGATCTTTTCAACAGTCCTCTGTAGGCTGTCCATGTCCTGTTTGGTGGCAGATCCAAACCAGACAGTAAACATGTTGACTGTGTTCCTAGATTTGATATAACACAAACTAATTCAGCAACTAATATGATGCAACAAAAGCCTTTAATATGAGGTAATATAACAACCTCAGTCTTAAGGTTGTTGTTGTGTTAACTGATATAACACTTTTGAGTTATAATTAATTTACAAACTGCTGCCCAATGAGGCCTGCTGGAGAGGCCTGGTCGGTAATTTGGATTGATAACCACTGTTAGCATTGTGGATCATATGTTTATTATTAATTTATAGCTGTATTGTAAAGATTTACTCCTTTATTGTTTGGGAAAGTCTCATTTGACATGTCAACAGACAAACGTATTGTCAAATGAATTCATCTTATTGTTAAATGTACCTTTTAATCTTACTGACATGTTTGTGTTTTATTTCTCTCAGTGGGACTGGCGTCTTCTACCAGGCGATGCCAGCTGTCGGAGCCGATGGAAAGAACATCATGAAACTGATTCCTGTACAAATGGTCAACGGACAGTTTGTCCAAATTCAAATAAACAAACCCAAAACCGATCCTACACCACAGAAAGCTGTGAGCATAAACTTTGCAGCGTTGAATCCTTCTGCCACTCAGCAAGCTGTCAGGAAGCAGGTTTCCCTTGTGAATAGCTCCACTAATCAAGTAGGTTTGGATCTTGGTAATCCACTAAACAAACATCCATCACAGAAACAGACTATATATTTCAAGGCTAAAGTTCCTCAGTTGGCAACACCTGCAGCTAACTGTGGGAATTCAGTAAGACCTCCGAGGCAACTCCCAGTGACAGTTAAATCCCCGGCCCTCCCCAGAGGACAGTACCTTCAGATTCCCCCCAATGCACAAGTGCGGACAGTCCCAGCATCTGAACTCCCTCTGGGTATCAAGAAGCAGATTTTCACTTCATCAGCTAGCTCTTCTCCGTGTTCAGGCCTGCCTAGCGTGGTTTACGTGTCACCTATCACCACCGTGAATCAGGGCGCTACTCCACCAGGTGATTCTGCACTTCAGAAGCTACTTTCCAATACACCAAACATAACCTCATATGGATCAGTAGGCTCAAAACCACGTTTAAAACTGATTCCGACGGTTTCACAAAGGTCCAGTGGCCCCTTAAAGTGGGTGATTGAAGAGGAGGACTGCTCACTGGCTCCGACTCCTGACCTAATGAACTCTCCTTCTGTTACTTCAGAGATCCTTCGGGCTGTGGCAGAGAGAGAAAACGCCACCAAGCACCAAGACGTTATCCACAAACCGGCTTCTCAGCCAAGTCCGAGCAGAGGTGGGAAAGAACAGGAGAACGCCTTGGTCATGTGCAACGGTAAGGTGTTTTTTGTGGCCAAAAAGTGCAGTCTGTCACCTAAAATGCGAAAAAGCGACATGCCCACAGCAGCAACAAAAAGTTATGAGTTCAACAAAACTGCCGTATCTTCAGCCCAAACATCACTCTGGTCAGCTGCACCTAAATCAAAGCCGGACCTCAGGATTATCATTCCAGATGAGTCCGATGAAGTGATCGACCTCTGTGATGATGATGCTCAGGATGACTCGTCTCAACCAGCAGCAGCAGTCCCTCCTCTGGATGAAGATAATGTAATATTTGTGTCGTATATTCCACCCAAATCTGAGTCTGGATCACCACAAGAGTCGAGACTAAAAACACACAAAGCACCTCTGAAGGAAGTAGATCAGACGGCCACGAGCAGCTGGAACATTGATACGATTCTTAAAAGCCTAGATGGTACAGGTGACGGTGGTGGCAGAAAGGCAGTTGACACCCTTAAAGGAAAAGTACCTGGCCAGAGCACAGTGAAGAATATGAGCTTGCACGATAATGAGGGCTTAAACATCAGCAGCCAGCAGAGCTCCTGTACCCAACAGCTGCAGAGCGTGAAGGGTGATGCAGCAGATCACAGCAGCTCTGACAGCCACAGAGGAAGATGCTCTCCTACAGAGCAGGACACCCACAACATGGAGGTGAGGGCACTTCATTATGTTTTCATGTAGGAAATTGTTAAGATGCTAACTGCACAGTCAGGGTGGAGCATGTCACCACGCACCACATCTTACACAATGTTATCATCCTAACAGGTAAAAAAAAAATAAAGGTCCGTTCACATTACGCTTCTGTCCTTTAAATATTAGCTTTAGTTTGAACTTCCACTGAATCCAGCGCAAGAGTTAAATTCATGCGTGTGTTTCCTGTTCAGGTGCAGCTGGTGTGCTCACACTGTGGACTGTGTTTGGATTGGTTGTTAAAGGTTGTAATTCTAGCACCTTTCATGATAATATTTAGTGCATTATCACACTCACACACTGTTTACAGTCTGTGATCGCACCAATCAATATGTATTTATTATCTGCACTCACATCACGCCTTTTTGGGACAGAGTGCAGAGAATTTTTGTTAAACGGAAACACAACATAACTGTTTAAGAAATTAAAAAGTTTCAGTTGTTAAATTGAGTGATTGGCTGGCATTGTTAGGCCTGTCCTATCTGAATGTAACCTTTTAGTTGTTTTAGATTGAACAACATGTTTCCTAGAAATGTTGTTCCTTGGGAGGAAGTTTACTTCAACAAACGCTGAGTTTCTCTCTGACTCCTCCTGCATGGACAGAGAGTTATCTTTGTAAATGCTCAGTATAGCGCCTTTCTAGTCTTTTTGACCACTCAAAGCACTACATCTGCATTCACCATTCACACACTGAGCCTAAGTGCTCAAATAGAAACTAACATTCACAAACATTCACTGGAGGAACAGCCACCAGGGCAATTTGGGGTTCAGTATCTTGCCCAAGGATACTTCGACATGCAGCCTGGAGGAGCCAGGGATTGAACCCAATCATCCCACTCTACCTCCTGAGCCACAGTCACCCCAACATCGTAAATTTATCCTCGGCACAGAATCAAATCTATAAGCTACACTGTCCTTTATAACACAGTGACTCTGTGGACATTAAGGCAGCTGTCAGCTTGGCAACAGTTGCACAAAAACACCGTGAACTACAGTGCTGCAGTAATCACTGTTTAATCTGTACAAAACTGATCAATGAACAGTAATCTTTCATCTTGTAGTTGCACAGATTGAACATTCCTATGGTAGTTATCAACTGGATATGATGTGAATATTTCTGAGTGAGGATGACTGTGGTGCAGCTGAAACTAATAAATGTAGTTTAAAAGTGAGTTTTTCATTATCTGCTGATAGTATGACAGCATTTCCTAAAATACAAAATGAGCAGGATTTTATGAATGTAACATGGACGTCTAAAACTTCACAGTCAGTTTGAACCTAGACACATTTTACATTGCAAAAAAAACGTTAATAGGTATAGGCCTACTGAGTCGGACTGTCACTTTACAATCACAGGTCCATGAGGAGCCTAAACTATGTCTAATCTGTTCCATTAATATTTTCATCTTCAGTTATTGCCACTGGCATTTTGTTCTGTCAGGTAACAGCTGAATAAATAGGCCTGTAGCCTATTTAAAATTAATGTAATAGGCTGCATTCATTGAGGAAATTCCAGTCTGGTAAATGATGAATGAGCAACGCTGGATAAAATGTAATATCGTTAATGTATCGATCCTTCCTCCACTCCCGCGTTTTTAGAGCCTATCATGGTCCGCATGACGAATGTGGCACAAATTCATATTTCTAGCTCCACCCGATTAAAATGGAGGCTCCTGCTTTATTTACTGTTGCCATGGTGAATCGTAGTATCGGAGCTCCATTGATGATGCACATGCTTCCATCAGGCTCAACATCTTAGAGTTGACTGATCTGAAACCAGAAACTATGAGTTTGACAGCTCAGAGGTCGTCAACCCAGAGTTCAGGCTTACTTGTTAAATCTGTTTTCTGAAACAGGGCCCCAGTCAGCTTTGTAAATACAACTGTTTAAAAAAGGCAGGAAAATGCAGTGTGCTTGCGTATACAACGGGGTGTTCAAGGCACCACTGTTTCCGTAGAAAAAAAAACGTTTTGCTACGTTTTGTCTGCGCTGAACTTGCCCCTGTTGTCAAATGTGGTCATGTGTTGAGCTAGACAGTTCCAGGCATCATATTGGCTGATGTAAACTTAATACACATATATTAGTATCGGTGTATTGTAGGGGTGGGAGAAATAATCGATTCTTAGATGCATCGCGATGCATAAGTGGAAGATTATTAATCGATTAACAAATGTCTAAAAATCGATTATTTAAATGTTAATTGATAACGTAATGTTGACAGAACGCAAAAGGCGGAACTCGCGGAAGCGCAGCGCCCAGACTGTCTGTGGAGCGCACACAACAGAGAGACCAGTGTCCTCCTTTATTCGTCACCGCTGTGGAATGAATAACCACCCCAAAATGTCACACAATCATTATATCAATGCGCAAGTAATTATTTTAAGTTGCACACTGCGAGCATGGTGACACTCGGCAGCTCTGTGTATCCTGTGTGTGAGGCCGGGCAAGTGAGAGAAAGAGCGACAGAACGTGATGGTGAAAGTTAGCGGAGGAAAAATATTAGCAGTAAGTTTCTGTGTGGTAGTAAACGTGCAGCGTAGGTCGCTGTGTGTCATTTAATAAAAGTCTGTAGTTTCCCCAACGGCTGGAAAAGTGAAGGCTGTAAGCACTAGCTAACATCTCCCTGTACAAGTTCTTGCTCTCTGTCCCCCAACACCAGACTCCGGCCCACCATATCTGGCAACCTGCAAAAGAGTCAATTTTATTTATATAGCCTAATATCACTTAGTGCTTCACAAGTGCTGCATACGACTCCCCTCTGTCCTGAGACCCTCTATTTATGTGAGGATAACCTCCTCAAAAAACCTTTTAATGTTCGAAAGCTCAGGAAGAGCAACAGAGGAGGGATCCCTCTTCAGAACAGACAGACAAGAAGTAGACTTTGTGTACACAGAGTAGACAATCACAGTATGGACAATCAGGAGTGACACATACACATAAATGCTGAATCTGGGCAGGTGGATTTCTTTATCATGAAATATTTCTAGCAAGTCCGATCATGTTTCTTTCTGTGTAGATTAAACTCTGACTCGGCATGTTAGTCAGTGAGCTGTAGAGGTGATCAAAATTTCCCATGGATAGCTGTGAAGTCTTGTCATCAGCAGAACGTTATTGTAATTTCACCATGAATATTCGCTATAATTTAATTTCCGCTTAAATTGTTAACTGTCATGAAACTTTGTACAGACATTCATGGTGCCCATAAGATACATTTTAAATTCCTTTGTTGATCCCCTGACTTTTGCTTTATAACCAAATACCTGCAAAACATATGACACCATCAGCCTCAGCTGTATGTTGTTTGTGATGGTGGACATGGTGAACATCAACATTTTAATACTGTTATTTTTAGCAGGTTGACATTAGCATGTAGCTTGTAGTTTTTTTTTAATCTATCGTTTGTATTTTAGAGAGTGTTATTTATTTACTTGCAGACAATAAGGACGACACCAGAATCCCGTCAAATGGGCGACCTCCTCCTGAGACGGATATTTGGGATAACAGCTGATTTGAAAATACAGCTGCAGAGGATCGATGAAGCCTCCACTGGGTCTGTCCCTGCAGAGCCTCCACAGGAGTCACCGGAGGATCATCAGGAACTAACAAGCGGGTTCACAGAATTGTTTTCACAGGGCCTTCACAGTCCACATGAAACCGACAGCTTCTACGGTCTCATTGATGTCGGACCTCCGGAACAAGAACCGTCAGCAGACCGTCCCACTTCACTTCCTCACACAGACACTAAAACCTTTAAATGTTCCCATTTCAAACTGAACACAAAACCCATGTCAGCTCTGAATAAGTGCCAGTCAGGTCAAAGTTCACCTGAAGAATCATGTGATGTGGAATCGGACCCAGTGATTGGTTATGTGGAACCCATAGAGGAGGATTTCCTCAGTGCTGATGAAAATGACATACCCAACTCACAGGACGCGGCAGTCCTGCCTCTGGCTCAGACTCATGTGGATCTGAGTACAAACACGAGGAGGATGGGAAGAACGAGGAAACGCACAAGGTGTCCGTGTTGCATCCCCACTGCCAAGTCAGAGGAGCCGGAGAGGAAGTGGGCGTGGACGGCAGTGCAGGCCAGCAAAAAAGGGGGCAGAACAAAGGGTGTGAGGAAAGAGGTTAGGACATCTGGAAGGATCAGCTGTCTGACAGCAGTGACGCAGGAGGTGTGTAAGACATACGAGCTTCCAGCTGCCGGCACTTTAACGTCCATGGACTCTGACGAACTATCACGCCACGAACAGATCAGGAGACTCAGAGAGCTTCTGAAGGAGAAAGAGGCCGCCTTAGAACTAATGAGAAACACATGACTGGAGACTCTAATATACTAACAGATGTTTTGTTCTAAAGTTATTGAATTTATCTTTATCATATAATCTGCTGTTGCTCAACAACTGATTATTTACACAACTAGCACAAGTACTGGCTTCAGCACAGCGTTACTGATGTACCTGACTTTGGAATATGATGGCCTCTAGTTTCACAGTGGTGTGGTACACAGTTGTGTGTCCAAAGGTGGTATCTAAAGTTGTGCATATATTTATAAACTGTAAAACACTGCCTCCATTTCCAGTTTACCGTCACGGTACTAGAGGTCATTGTCTTATGAAGAAGTTACTTGTCCCCCTTGGATTAGTTGGATTGAAAATATTTAGGGCTGGGATACACATTCGATTTTCAGTTATAAGTTTCGATTATTGAGGGGGAATTTCGCGCGCCTGACCTCCACCGGCAGCAGTGAACTTAAAGCTCCAGTTCACATCAAAGGGAAAACGAAGTGAAGCCCTCAGCTGTGTGGGAGCACTTTAAACTGAGTGATGACAGCAGTAGTGTGGAAGTTATGGTGTTTATTGATTTTACAGTTGCTTAATTTCGTTACAGATCAAAACAGTCAAATTTCTTACATTTTAAAATGAATCAGTATCAAACTGTAGGGTGGAAACAAACAGCAACACAATGAACGCATTTAAATAAGCCTAATTATATTGTAGAAGAAGAGCATTTTGTTGCTATAATTAAAATTAAAACTGAAATAATAATAGCGTGTTAGATTTAGTTCCGTTATGGGAAACACTGCACATCCCGTGCGCTCTCCCCCACCCAGCTCTCTGCTTCTGCTCTGGACCTGCTCGGATCAGACTCTCAGCTATGGTTCCCCCTGCTCCGTACTGCAGCCCCAAACCCGGTTCGGCACGCATAGATTTTCACTCTGCCTGCTCTTCACCTGCTCAATATAGGCCTACAATCCTTTTAACCTGCAATAAATATTTCTCCCTTTCTTAGTCCTGCACTTGGGTCTGCGAGCCATGCTATAACAAAGTTAAAAACAAAGATTTGGTAGTAATCACTCAGTTAGCCTATGAGAATAAATAAAAGGAGCGCTCTCTCTTTTTTTCTCTCTCTCACACACATACACACAGACAGACTTGAGCACCCATGCCGCTGCTATCTCTCCCCCATCCGATCCTCCCTCACTCAGCAGAACTTAGTGGGCATTTATCCTTCTTCTGCTGTTCTGCTTCTATCCATAAAATACATAACTATAGCCTGTGAAAAAACATGTTTAAACAATCACCATAACAGGACCGCAGAGCGCAGGCCGGGGGAGGGGCTTCGATTATTCACTCTTAATTACTATCGAAGATTCGAAGCTCAAAAAATGACAGCCCTAAAGATTTTAAAGAAATAGTTCCACCATTCCATCCACACTGAGTCCGACCGCCATGCCCGGTGACAAACTCACATAATTCTGAGTAGGGTACAAGTACTTTCCCATCTCTGCAGAGCTCCATATATTCATAGTTAGGCTCTGGCTGTATCAAGGTGTTATGGTATACCAGGTATTTAAGAACCCTGAAAGTATTACTGTCAATCCCGTCACAAATCCAGACGCTGCTCTTTCAGTCTCAGCTGCACATTTACTGCTGAACTTCCCTGCTCACCTGTTCCTCAGCTTACCTGCCACTTGCTCGCTCTCAGAGTCAGTGTGGGCTCATATCTAGTGTGAGAAACTGATGGGCGATTAAATGTTTCAGATTTATAGTTAGTCACTAATAAGCATTTTCTATTTAAGGTATTTATCTTTAAAACAATGAGTAATTAAATGTAATTCCATTTATCTTTGTGAAATACTAATATTTATATTTTGTTATAGCGCTTGTGCTAAAATAAATGCATTGGTTGAAATGATTCATGTGGTCTTATGTAGACCATTGTAGTATTCCTTCTGTTACTGGCCACACGGCCTTAGAGCGGTGAAGTCGGTTTGCTCTGTCCGTCAAATCTTTTGGTCCAATTCTTTAAAAGCAAGATATCTCGACGACTACTGGCCAGACGTCCAGGAGGTTTACTGGGTGTAGAAATCAGTGATTCATCTTTTTGATATGTATTTCTGCAAAATCAAACTTGCTTTCAGTCGTGCATTGAAATGTTGGGCTCTGTCATAGCTACACTTGATCTTGGTCGGAACTCTTGGGTCCAACCCATTTCTTCTTAATGAAAGAGATGTTTTCTACAGAAAACATTTACTGCACAAACTAGCTCCAGCTCAGAACATGGTATGACAGGCTGTTTGGTTTTTCAAATAAAAGCACAGCCTGACACTTTTGTTGTTTATTAAATATCCAGAGAGAGAGATAGTAGTTTGACTAAATCACCTTGGAGAGAAAACATAAGTAAGACGTGTCCTCTGTCAGACGACTGGTAGGTGCCTCCGGCCTTGTTATGCCTTACCTTCCTCCGTCAGAGCTGTGTCTAAAGTAACTGCTGTCTTCATAAACAGCCTATATGTCATCATACACCTCTCGACCACCATAACCAGCCCAAAAGGCCTTATGTCATTCAGTTACTCAGCAATCTTCGTCCCTGTTCTCATATGTGACACCACGATGGTGGAACGAGTTACCACATGCCATCAGAGCAGGCGTGTCCCTCCGAAACTTTATGAAGCTCCTGAAAACTTGTCAGAGAACACTTTCTCTGATAAGCCCTCTACCTCTAACATGCACTTCCTGTGCTCTTCTTCTTCTGTCTCCTTACAGTTCTTTTGTATTGATTACACTATTTATTAACTCTTACTTCTTCCCCTAGGTCTCTACCCCATTGATGCTGTACGTGCTAACAGCTCTTACTAGTATCTGTTGTCACTTTCTTACAATTTCTTACTAATGCTTGTATGTTTTTCTCATAAATGGTCTCATAAGTTTCTTTGGATAAAAGCGTCTGCCAAATGAGTTAATAAATGAGTAGATAAATAAGTAAATATTCTGTTACCGGTGGTCAGGGTAGATTTGTTTAAGTGATGCTTTTATTCTGAAGAGCTCGGCCCGGAAGTGCTGTTCTCCGGAGACGAGGATAAAATGCACAGAAACACGACCTGGACTGTTTAAAGCTGCGGGGCATCTTACAGGTACGAACAAAAACAACAACATCAAGATGGAGCCTGTTTAATGAAACTCGACTGGTGCCCGAAACGTTTGGCTTCCCCAGGGTCAGTATCGCCTTTATACGCATTACTATGGATCCGCAAACTCCATTTTCCCATTTCCTTGTTGAGTTTAGGTTGTGGACTGGTTTACTTAACGCGATCCAGCTGTTATTATGGTTTGTAATCTTATCTTAGAGAGGAAGGTGAATGTTAATGTTAGCTGGTGAAACAAAGGTGGCCCTGCTGTATAGAATAACGTTACAATCATAGACTGTATGGTTACAATGCGGTAAATAACAGTAAGCAAAATGGCGACTGTTATAAAGAATGAAACTGGCCTTGCCTTCACCTCGCACGTTATGTTCATGTAGACAAACATAAACATTATATGTGGCTGACAGTGATATTTAAAACCCAAAGACATTTAAACTTAAATTGTGGCTTCCGGTTAAAGTGTAGAAAGGCTGGAAACCACCGGATATGAAATACTGCAAGTCAGCGCTACCTTTCAAAATAAAATGACTATAGTCAGGGATCAAGATCCACTTCTAAGTCCACCTCTATTGAAAGTTACACATAGAAACAGCTTACAAAAACTCAAACACCTTGGTTCTAAACATAGCAAGGAAGTGCAGTGTCCGTCAGACTGGATGGAAAATCAGCTAACATTTTACAAAACCAAAATTTCAAAGGACAAAATAATGAAACTAAAGGGGACAGCACAGGAGGCTCTGTTTTATTATATATCAATTAGTAATCAATTACAAAGCCCAAAATGGTCCATCAGAATTTAACATAATGAGATTCTTCACATCTTTCATTTTGTCTGAATTATTGGGGAGAATTCAGTTTTTGTGAAAATTGTGTAAATTTGATCAATTAAACCAGACATCGGTCATTACAAAGATCATGTTGGGACATCAATTAAAAGATGGGAAGAAATAATTGGAGCTGGTTATTTGGCTCATTTGTTTGTTAAAGTACCTGTGATGTAGTGCTTTACTAAAAAACTCCTTATGTGTACACAGGGAAAAACACAGCATGGACGTCCTTGACAGACTAGAGATCTACATCCCAGAGGAGGCTGAGGTGAAAAGCATCCCTCTGTGGAGCTTAACAAACTCAGTGCTGAGGCGAATGGGCCTCCCTCTGTGCAACTCTGACGGCTCCAGGAAGCTCACAGACTCTCCAAAAGGCATATGGATCTGTCCAGCAGTCGTACGGACGAAAGGCCAGAAATCGGCATCAAAAACGGGAAACGGCGTGACAGAAAATATGTCGTCGCTGCTGGGCAGAGAGGTTCGCGCTGCGTCCGGTCCCTTCCGAATGTCCTTTGTTTCCTCAAATCGCACAGCTTACAAGGTGCTGAAGGAAACCATGCCCGGGCCAAAGGTGTCTATGCCGGGGCCAAAGGGCTCTGCACACACACCTCGTACTTCCCTGTTACCTCAGGGCATGGCACCGCAAACATACAAAGGTGCTGTTGTCATCTACCACGGACGCATTTACCTGTCTATCAAGAAGCCCGGTCGAAGCCACAGTCAGCAAGAAACATGTGAACCACAGCCAGCTTCCCAGTCGTCCATTCCTTCAACATCAGACTTATCATCTAAAAACCAGAGGAAGGTAACATAAGAATCCCCTCCACTCAGAAATGTGTTTTCCCCTAAAATGTCAAACTTTCACTTGTACCTGTGCAAAGTATGCCACAAGAGAGGTTTTTTCACATTCCTCTCCTGAAGGACGAGATGTCTGTACACTTTCACAGTGAAAGTAGAATAATGTAGAGTACAGTTAGTGGATGTAAACCAGTACCGGGAGCTTCCTTCCTCTAACTACTACATCTGTGCCACTTGAATACAGGAAACATCACCATCTAAAGCATCTATAAGCATATTCCTGCTCCTCAAAAGATGAAGCCTGTTTATTGACACCATGGGATTTCTATACACTGATATCCATTTATTGTCATTACAGGATGCACACAGTGAAATTCAGGTGCACTGCCTGAAAGTGTGCTCAAAAATATACATTATAAAAACCCTACATACACAATTATCATCGTATGCATAGTAAAAGATAGAATGTTTAATGAAGTGTGTATTGCACATGTTAAAATAATAAATAGTCCTCTAGCGGGACAAACGTTACATTTTCAGCTCCAGTATGTGGTGCAGTTATAGTTCCAACCTCAGGGGGATGCTGCTTGACTTTTACCTTGCTTTCAGAAAATGGCAACCGCAGTTATGACTTCTGTTAAGTTTAAGCAGATGTTGGAATGTTTCACATAGGTTTTGTCGCAGTAATGTTTATCTGTGGCTCGTCTGGCCTCCCACAGCGCCAGCCCTCCCCTGCTTCTCTTGAACTTGCAGACAAAGAACCACAGAGGAAGAGCTTGCGCGTCACTTTGCCTCAAATCACGCCGAAACAGCCAAAAGATCTTCTCACAAAAACAGATAATCATTCCACCACAGATCAGGTGAGTGTTTAATAATAATTAATTTTTTTCTTAAAGAGGTGGTCATCATATTCTTATTTTCCTTCATTTAGCAAGCTGATTATACTTATTTGTGTTATTCTGTTGGAAAGTACCTTACAGTCCCCTGGCTCTAGTGTGTTACTGAGCCAGAGCCAGCCACCACCCTCCCTCTCTTTCTTGACTGCTGTCATGCAGCTCGTCCTTCCGTCCTTCCGTTCCTCCCCCTTCCTACTCCTTCCTCTGACGACACATGGTCATGGCGCTTTGCATTCGTCTCAGTGTTTCACTACAAGCTCAAAATGTCTCAACTTAATCACTCACTTCTTTTATCTCTCTGAGTGCAAACATTTACTTACATTTTAAGTTCCTCATTTTTAGCCATAGCATTTTTCATTCATATTAATAGTTCATAGCAAGTTCAACATGCCCCGACAGGCCTCTTCACTTCCTCTTTTAAGCACACAGACACATTTCAACTTCATTAATATTTCTTCTTGTACCATCAAGTTTGCAATTTTCTTAATTTCTTTTCACAATCTACCACATTCATTGCACGAGACATTTTGAGCTTGTAGTGAAACATTGAGACGAATGCAAAGCGCCATGACCATGTGTCGTCAGAGGAAGGAGTAGGAAGGGGGAGGAACGGAAGGACGGAAGGACGAGCTGCATGACAGCAGTCAAGAAAGAGATGAACCAGATGAAAACCCAGAAAGAAGGTCATCAGGATCAGCCGAGATTATGCTCATTTTCAGCTTCAGAATCTTATTGAGGGGTTGTAACAGATTTACATAGTTTTATTTTCAAAAAACACCATATTTTTGTCATATTGCATGTTAAATGCCAACTAGCTAATCGTCCTGGCATACAGGTGTCCCCACAGATGCATTTATGAAATCATCCACTTGGCTTCAGATGTGAGTTAAAAATATACAGACTTTATTCTATGGATGTCCACAAAATTTCTTTGCTGGATAATCCGATACAACTCAGCACACGGTATAAAAACTGTGTGACTCCAACTGCTAGTCTCTTTCTCTTTCTCTGGTTTAACAGCTAACAACAAAAACTGAGAGAGCCTCCCTTAAAGTCACAGTACTCAAGTACCAGAACAAGCATAATGTATAAGGCAACTCTACACCAATAACAGTAAAATGAAATATTAATCTTATTAATTTTAAAACTGCAGTTATGGGGGCATTTCCATAAAGGGTGTCTTTGTGCCTCTTAACAGACACAAAATGCAATTAAAATGTCTGTCCAACATGAACAACAAGATGTGTTTAACAACTTAGCCATTGTTTAAATTCACCTAAATAGTGTTTTAGACGGCTAGCTGTAGTCTCGCGCTGAAGTCCCATGGGAACTCAGTTGTTGCCGGAAAAAAGGTAAATAGCATCGGGGTTGCTCACAAGTGAAGAAGAAACAGTTCGCGTTTGTGCCGTTCCGAACTGTGACAACAGAATGTGAAAATACAAGAACTTAAATGTGTGCCCAAACGGAAGGATAAATAAAGTTACCTCCACAGTGGTTGCACCCCTCTTTGTCCACGGAATGGCATTTTTCTTCAACCGGCCCCGCTGTGTTGTGTCTGTGTAGTCATCCTTGTCAAAGTGTTCGCTGCAAATGCGGTAATCTTTAGAGCGTAGTACTTGTATGGGAGTTCACTAGCCACAACTGCAGAATCTCGCGGTCATGGAAAGGAAGACGATGAAAATTTAAGATCTTGTATTTTCGCATTCCGTTGCCACAGTTCGGAATGGCACAAACGCGAAACATTTCTTCACCTGTGAAGGTGAAATGACAGGTGAAGGTGAACTTTCTTCACCTGTCATTTCTATTACTACTATTTACCTTTTTCTGACAACAACTGAGTTCCCACAGGACTTCAGCGCGAGACTACAGCTAGCCATCTAAAACACTATTTAGGTGAATTTAAACAATGGCTAAGTTGCAAAACGCATCTTGTTGTCATGTAAGAGCCCTTTTCATGTTGGACAGACATTTTAATTGCATATTGTGTGTGTTAAGAGGCACAAAGACACTTTTTATGTAAATGCCCCCATAACTGCTGTTTTAGCTACGTGAGAGCCCTGGGCATTAGCTGTAGCAGCTCCGTGTTGCAAGCACCAATCCAGTTCATTTTTTTTCTATAGACCAGTGTTTCTCAACGGGGGCGGTACCGCCCCCCAGAGGGCGTTCCGAGGACGATGGGGGGCGGTGGAAGCAATATTTTAAAAGAGGGCTGAGCTGCTTTTGGGGGGCGTTTGTTGGTTGGAAATTCTAAGGTGAATTTACAGTTAAGATTCACAACAATACGAGTTTAAACTTTGAACTACTTGCAAAAAATTGTGGTCTGCAACATTTAAACTTGCCAGTTTAGTCCACTGTGACTGGACGAGACTGTGCATTTTTTCTCCATCAGCTACTTGTGGTGCAGCTTCGTGCTGCCTTCATGGGAACGGGAAGTCAGAGTATCATCTCTAAAATTTCACCCACATTGCGTTTACTGTGTAAACTCTAGAAAACCGACGCTCTCTTTCTAGCTGCAAAAGTGTTTATTTCTCTGAGGAAAACACCGCGAACATCTTGTTATCGCATTGGTTACACATTTACAAGAGGGATATTCCGCTGTCGGACTCACCCTGAAAGCAACTTTGCTGCGACACCAGCAAGTGACGTCGACCCTCCTCGCGCTGTGAGTTGCAGACAGTTTGTGCCAAAGCGGGCATATAGGTTGTTTCAGTCGGTTATAAAATGTAACGTTAAAAACTGAAGCCCTGTCTCGCTCTGTTGGGGACTGTTAGCGGCACTTTATCAGAGGTGCTGAAGTTAAGGTGTGTGGAATTATTCGTGAGCTTTCTGTGTGATCACAGGTGTGTCGGTTAGTTTCGTTCTCATTCAGTTTTGTCTGTCAGACGGCGAGGGGAAGCGAATCAGTAACATAATGCAGTAAAATATTATGAATTCTCTTTAAATAAGCTAATGACGTTAGTCTCCTATAACGTCTTTTTTTCTTTACATGTCAGAGAACACAGATCTGTGGCAGAGATTCTGAATGTGCAGAAAGTTTTGAACATGAGGAGATAAGTCACGGTATTTCCCATACGTTCATTTATTTGTGGCGGCCGCCAGATATCAACACTGACCGCAACATATTGATTTTTTACCAGGCCTATTTAAAATCGTATTTGACTGCAGAGCTGCAGGCAGCGCGAATTCGCGGAGCTCATCCTCTCGCTCGTCCCTCTTTCTCTCTCTCTCTCTCTCTCTCTCACCCGTCCCTCGATCTGTCCTCTCTCTCCCTCGTGAACACAGGTGCACAACAGCCAATGTCGGAGACACAGCTAATAGAAGTTACTGGCCAGCATGTAAGAGGCCTAGCTAATAAGGAGAGCTGAGTTAATGTTAAAATACAGCTGGGTTTTCGAGGTTAGCATGCTGTACAGCTGCAGCACAGCTACACTGTCATTCTGTTGGAAACACTGACAGGAGCTAAAATACAGTCAGTTACTGAATTAAAACTGATTCATTTATCACTGAGATGAAAAGGGGCCATAGACACATTTAAATAAGTTACTTCCCCACAAAAGAAGAGGTAAGACTTAATCATGTGTGTTGATTTAGCAGGGATGATATTAAATAAGTTGATCTACAGGAGAAAAATATTTAAAAGCAAGAAAAATGCCTGAGAGCCTCACTACATTATATTCTATTATAATTATATATTTTGAATTGTCACCTGAATTTACAGACATTTCCACCCCAAATTAGTGCAGAAAAGGCAGAAATTAGGGGAGAAATCTTCACCAGAATGCAGGAAATTAAGTGTTTAATGCTCAAAACCTTCTGGGGGAGGACCCCCAAACCCCCCACTTATTAAGTGCCTCTTCCAAGAAAACAGTATTTTGCTTCATACAGTTTCTGTGAGGAATATTCACTTATTAGTTAAATATAATTACTTTTCACAGGGCTTTTTTGTTACCTTTTCCATGTTTTTTAATAACAATAGTAACAATAAAAAAATCAAAATATATTCAGGGCAAATAGTCAACATCTTTTTTGATGGGGGGCCGTAAGGGGTCTGGATAGGGGGCGCTGGCCCAAAAAAGGTTGAGAACCACTGCTATAGACAGTACTCACAAAGGTATAACGATCAAGATTAACTAAAAAATTTCCCGGAGTTCTCCTTTAACTCAAAATATACATCTCACATAGTAAAACAAAAAACTATGAGAAAAATTATAAGCTGCAGCTCCTCTTTTCACCCTGTGTTGAAGGCTAAGTTTTAGCTATGGAGTGATACATCTTGTCTCTAAATGATCTTTGTTGGGAGTTGCACATGCACAGTTCCTAGTTAAGGACTACTAGCCAATAAGAAGCAGAGAAGGGCAGGTCAGCAAGAAGCGGGTAAACAGCTTCCATTCAGCTGTAGGCTACATGTTGCCGACCAGCTTAAAGTTTTAACTAAGCTCCGTCTCTACATCACAGTAACAACTTTATGTCCATTGACTGCCTGGAGGGTAGATAGTATTTGGAAAGGAGAAGGAGGTGTGTGCTGCAGCTCAGTGTTTTTCCACCAGTGTTTTTGAGGGCGTGTTGGGGTAGCTGCTTGGCGAACGTTATATGAGGCGCATTTATCTTTCATCCCTGTAATGTCACAAGGATGAAAGGGAAACGGCTGGACTACAAACAAGCTGTTGTGGGAGATGGAAACAACTTTTGGATTTTTTCACTTTGCAAACCTATTACATCCACAAAAAGGTGTATAACTCGATAAAGGAGAGGGAAAACGAAAATATAGTTTTTAATATAGTTGCAGGATGCTTTAACAAAGAACATGAGACAAAAAGACTGAAGGAACTGAAAAAAAAATGTCAAGAATAAGATGTGGGTTAGCAGTAGGGCTGGTCCGAATACCATTTTTTGAGCTTCGAAGCTTCGGTAGTAATGAACATCGAATATTCGAAGCTTCGGAAAAATCAATTTGTATAATTTATATTTAAATTTTCGAAGCTGCACAATCTCTTTAGGCTGCCTGTCCGTTTGCATTTTGATTATTTCCAGAAACCGTTCATCCAAACGACTTCACAGGGGAGTACAGTGTCGTAGTAATATATATTTATTAAGTAACTATAACGAAGTTATATGTTAAGTATTATATTTCACCAGATTTTATAGTGTAAAACATATTATATGCACGGTGTGCAAAAAAAAAACAAAAAAAAAAACGAATATCCGAATGTCACATTTTCAAATCGAATACCAACCCACCGAACGAATATTCGAATATTCGAATATTCTAGTCCAGCCCTAGTTAGCAGGCCGTGCTGTGAGGAGATAAAAAGACATGTACTGGATTAGAATCGCTGACCTTCTTTTAATGCCTTATAAGTGAATAAGATAAGCTTATTTTGAAAATATAAAGGCATGAATAGCTTCAGGTCAGTGGCAGGCAGTAATGGCAAAGACTTACTAATAATGTGGCCAGAGAGAACCGTGTACAAATAGAAAAGAAAGGGGCCCAGAATTGAGCCCATGGATACATCAAACTCAAGTTTTGTAGTGGGTAGTAGTTAGGGCTGTGCAATATGCCTAAAATCTCATATCCCAATAACGCTAAATATCCCATTGTAGAAAATATTTTGTAAAATTAATGAAATATTATGAGTGCTGTCCAGAGTAAACTTGACTCTTCTCAATGACAGCGGCAAGTGTGGAAGGATGTACTGTGGAAAATTTAAGTTGGATATGTGAAAGACATATCTCAGCAACTTCACTGCTCAAAAATAGTGTGGAATTTGTGACCTAACAAAACAAATCATCTAGCATAACTGTAAATGATGGGAGTTTTTCTATCATCAAACATTATACATCATCATAATGGATTAGTTAAGTCTACATACTATGACTCCCAACAAATGAACATGAGCCTCATGTGACGCTGCTGTGTTTGTCCTTTAGGAGCTGCTAAATGACAACAGACCCAAGAAAAAACCCGTTAGATGCAGAATAAAACACAGCGACAACAGGAAGGATGTTAAGGGAAGGGACAGATCCTTGTCCAAGATTGCATGCTCTGTCCCTCAGTCCCCCGACAGCGTGCACAAAGTGGACAGCCGCCGTCATAACAATGCTGCAGGAGAGCAGGCTGCAGAGGAACCACCAGGCCAGGAGACATCCTGGTTCCGGTCTCAGGGGGAGCATGAGGAGGTGGCCAATGACGGCGAGGTGCAGGACCTGGGAGGCGGAGAGAGCCCCAGTCAAAACAATGACATGGACATTGGTAAAGCTGACAGGGCTGTTGATGTTGTAGAGCAAAGTAGCAACCAGAGCTGGACCAGGAGAGAGTCTCAGGGTGCAGCTTCCAGCTCCACATCACTACAGGTGGACTTTAATGAGCTGGCACAAGAGGAGAAGATCGCTCGGATGATGGCCAAGCTCAGACAGAACGAGGCGGCTCTCAGCAACCTGTCCTCCTAATGAAGAACTCCTAGTCAGAACGCTTTACTTCCCCCAACATGAAATCCTTGTTTAATTTGTTAGAACGCTTTTAAATTTGGGTTCATGCCCTTAAACTGCCAGACGGACACAAACAGAAACCTGGAGATGGTTAGTGTGCTGCAAATTTAGAGCTTGTTGATCAGACTTCACACAGCTCCCTCTGCTGCGCTGCTGTGGTGAAGCATTGAGCTCATTGGTGTTTACCTGACTAACTTGAGAAATGGTTGTAGATTAATGTAAAGTGTTCCATGCTCAGTTTGGTTGTGGGACACTGACCTTCTATCCTCTCCTGCTCCCCTTGCTGCTGTCCAACTTGTAGAGCTGCTTAAAGTTAGCTCATGTTCGCTTATGTGTTTAACAAAGACTCACTTTTGAGTGTTTATTCATGATTTCTTCAAATGACCTTGGAAAGGAAATATTTCTGTTGCTGCAAATATCTAATTGCAATAAAGAAATAAGTGTGTACGGGACTTTGTTCTTATTTACAGGACTCTAAAGCAGCTCAGAGATTCAGAGAGGAGAAGTCACCTGTCTTATTCCAATGACTGAGATCTGGTTGGTTTGATTTTTGGGTGAACTGAAAGCACAAGCCAGCAGCAGTAGCAGGGCCCCAGATTTTCAGGGCTTTGCTGTTTTTGATAATTTGATCAGTTGCATATTTGTTTGCAGCATCAGCTATTCTGGAGCTCTTAATCACATCACATGTATTCCACTTCACATCTGAATAGGGCTGGGTATCGAGTTCAGTACTTTTTAGGCACCGACCGAATTGCTTCAATACCACCGAGTATCAAAAAATGCCTTGTCTTTCGGTACCTAAGTTCGATACCTAAAGGTTCTTGTTAACATGAGCCAAGCAGCATGTAGCATTCTTGATGTGCCCACATCTAAAAGTGATTGTAATTGGCTGTGGTGATGTAAACACTAGCTCACGCCGGTTACGCACAGAGACGTGGCTCGTGGATGTAAAAGACGTGGAGAAAATCAAAAGTGTGGCTTGATGCAACAGCAGGCGATGCAATATTTGCGACATAAGATAATTGCTGCCAAGAGACGACACGACAAACCTGGTGAAGCCTTTGACTGTGCGTGGAATAAAGTTAAGAGCAGAAAGTCGCTCCGTCTTTGCTGCAACAAGGCAGAGCCGGCGCATCATCGTCTCAGCGCTCTGTTGACACCGAGCTGCTTCAACACACCCACCGTACGAGCAGCGTTGGGCAGCAGCGTCGTTACAAGTAGCACCGTTACTAGTTTAACTACATTTCTCAGTAGCTTAGTGGTGGCTGTTTTCTGAATCAAATCAAAGCTCTTTTATTGACAGAGTAGCGCGGTAGCTTCCACACACGCTATATTTTTCTAGGTGTTTCTGAAGAATCAGTTAAGTGACGCCACCGTAGCACACGGACCTGTATGTGCAGCCGGCGGAAGCGCTTCCGTGTGATAGTGACATCACGTACCGATATTTGGGCTGATGTCTGCGAGTTTGTTGCAGTGGATTAAAGACACGCGTGGCTGAGTTTACTTTCTGTTGTGATAGTTGTTGCCTGGCCACCTCTTCCTCTAGTGAGGAGGAAACTTTGATATTGGCAGAAACTTGTTTCCATGAGATGAGAGATTTCTCTCTGTTTCTCTCAGGCCTGTTGCCATGAATGTTTAGGTTGCCATGGTGCCAGAGCACAAATTCACATATAAACAATAAAAAATATATAATTATAAACAATGAAATTACATTATAAAAACTAAAGAAAGAGGAATAAAAACAAAAACACAATATAGGCTGATGTTACATTGAAAATATGTCTTGGTTTTGACGAGCAGCAGCATTTTTCAAAGGAACAATTATTAAAATAAACTATTAATGATAATAAAGATTAAGTTACTTTATACAAACAACAATGGTTCTCCGTTTGTTGAGAAAATATACATCACACGGTATTGAAAAAAGTATTGTTCAGGAACCGGTATCGAAGTTGAGGTATCGATATTGAAAATCTTTGAAGGATACCCAGCCCTACATCTGAAGGACTTCTTCTCCATGTTGGTTAGATTGAAAGTTGCTTCTTTACACCGGAAACAAGCACAATCTCACTGAAAGGTCCATTTAGCAGCTATCACACATGACCTTCCTCTGCATTAATAAATAATCATAATAAAATACTAGAACTGCAAGAAGTTATAAGCGGGGTCCAAGCCTCCTGGCGCAAGCCCCCAGCCCTGCGGAGGGCACGGGAGTTAGCCCGGGCCCGCCATGATTAATTGTCCCATAATGACGGCCCCGAGCCACGGCGGGGCCCATGGAGAATAAATGAGCAGAGTTATAAATGAAAGGGGCTTGGGTTATGGAGATCTAAAATGAATACATGTCGAATACATGTACATTTCCAAGTAATAGCGTAAGAGGCCTAGAGGCCGATTAATGCCAAATTTACCACAGCCCATCGGGAGGGCGTGGCAGATTGGCCAAGTTCCCCAAGTTTGGTGTAGATCAGACGTTGCAAAGTTAAGATCTTACATGACATCCTTTTTTTAGCCTTTGCGCAAATCTTTGTTAGCTTGTAATTCGGCCGTTCGTTTTTTTGGATCGAAATTCCCTCAACAAACTTTCTTGGGCTCGGTCCAGAGATGGTCCGTGCCAAGTTTCGTGATGATCGGACTTGCAGCTTCGAAGGAGTTAATTAAAATAGGTTTTGCAGTTTTGGCGATTTCGCAAAATGAAAACGTCATCGTATAGAGGCGTGTCCTACACCATAAGAATCGGCAGCATCCCCCAAACATATAGACATAAGGTTTATGAATGTGCGATGTACTGGCGCGTAGTTATGAGGCAAAACGTTGTTTTGGTTGAAAATCCGATTGAAATGAATGGGGTATTTGAGCTTTGATTTTGGCCGAAGTGCACCAAATTTGTGAGGTGTCTTCAGGGCCCGATGGGAAACAATTGACCCAAATTTGTTGTCAAACGGACTTGTGGTTATGGAGATATAAAATGCATGTAAGTCAATGGGATTTTTTGTCCCGTCTGCAATAACAGCGCCTCCTATGGGCATATTTGGGTGAACTTCGGTGCCTAAACTAAGGGGACCATGCTGAACAATTCGGCACTGGTTTAATGTCAGTGTGACTTGTGGTTATAGAGGAACAATTTTCTTGGATTAAATAGCGCCACCTAGGGGCTAGTTGCACCACGTTTTGCACAGGTCCTCAAGGGGGCGTCCCACATTAATGTTTCAAATTTGGTGTTGATTGGCCATTCCAAAGCGAAGATATGCCCTGACTTCCTATTAGTAGCATTTTTCGCAAACATTTGTTAGCGTATAATTGCAATATTTTTTGTCGGATCAAAATTTCCTCTACAAACTTTAATCAGGTTGGTCCAGAGATTATCCTTGCCAAGTTTGGTGTCGACTTGCGGCTTCGGAGGAGTTAATTAAAATAGGTTTTTCAGTTTTCGCAATTTTGCAAAAAAAAAAAGTCTAGGCAGAAATGGGCATGGCCTATAGCAGGAGATTCAGCTCGTGGATCTAAGGTTTTTGATATATAGGCCAAACGCGTAGACCTTGCTTATAGCGCCCCCTAGAGGTAGAAGTGTGCGAATTTTTGCACCTGCAGTCGCTGCAGTGACCTGGATCTACCCCATGAGTTTCATGTCTATAGCACTTACCGTCTAGGCTACAGTAGTGGAATTAGCGGCGGAAGAATAATAATAAAAATCCGACCGAAAACAATAGGGTTCCCCGGCGGGCTTGGACCCCTAATAATGCATTTGATTTATCAGCTAGCTTGATTGAGAGGGTTGCTCTGGGTTTCTGACAAGGGGTAGAAATGTGGGAGAAGCCTTGCTCTATAAACAAGAATTAGGCAGAGTCTGGAAATGTTTCTCCCGCTGAAGTGTCATCAGAATCCAGTTTACTGCCAGGTACATTTTCACATATGAGGAATTTGCCTTGCTATATACTGATGCTTAACAGTACACATAAACAGAAATATAGAAAAAGTAAGGAGATCAAAAATGCACCAGTTTACAAAATAATACAAAAAATGCACAAATAAAATTCAGAATATTTAATAAGGAAAAACACTTCCAGTAGCCAGTAGCTTCCTAGCAAACATTGTGAAAAGAAGCATTCTACAACAGAGGTTTACAGCGGCCCCCTGTAGTTTACCTGGTTTTGCTCAAGTCATGATCATGTTATTTGATCCCACACTCAACAGTAGATAATCTAGATAACCTAATACGGCTGTTTGAGAGAATGTCAGACTGCCCCAAATACATAAAGAGGTCTGTCCTCAGGATTTAGTGTTTCTGACTCTGGGAAAGGCAGTAAAATGCCCCCAGACTAGCCTACTGTAACTCTCTTTAACCAGCTCACATATTTAGGCTGCTCTCTGTGACCTCCTTTTGATAATGTAGTATGTTTTCACTGCCTCTTCTGGAACAGTTTTTGCCTGTTCCTGTTCCGTCTGATTCCATTTGTTCCCTGTGTCACCTCGTTGCCTTCTTAATTTCTTGGATGATATATCTTACTCTATCTTTAAAGAAACATTTACATTTAGCTGACGCTTTTATCCAAAGCGACTTACTTTATATATGTCCAAGGTCGCACTCCTCTGGAGCAACTAGGAGTTAAGTGTCTTGCTCAGGGACACATTGGTAGATGTGTCCCAGTGGGGAATTGAACCTGAGTCTATCACACCAAAGGTGTATGTCTGCGCTGTCACCACCAAAATCTTGAAACTGTTTAATATTTTTGAGTCACTTAGCAATAAATGGTTGGACCTGCCTGATTACATCGATGATATGCCGTTTCCTTCATCACAGTGTGTGAAGCGAGGGATCCAAGGACCTTTTGATCCCTTCTTTTTTCCGTGTTGCTCATCAGTCCTGTGTCCACTATTGTCCCAAAACACATAGAGCATCCAGAAGATGTTCCCAGGGGACAAAAAAGTGAAGAACTCACCTGGTTTGTGGCTCTAATTGATGAAGATATTTTGTTCATTGATAGTAATCACAGTGTCAGTATAACTAAACACAGTTCAACGGCAGCACAAACTACATCCTCAAAATGATCTACAGCTGAATGACCTCTCTTTTGTTACTGTTGATGTTACTGTTACTGTAACTGTAACAGTAACATCTGAGCATGATGAGCTTGATAAATAGAGGATTTATTAACTGGATCAGTTCCAGCCAGGGGGAGCCTTATAATCTGGTGAATGCACTCGTTAAAAGTTGGTTCCAGCCTTCAGAAGTGGTTATCATGTCTGTGATAATGATGGCTATCCTGTTACAAACACAGCAGAACAAGTTCATCTCGGTGACAGCATGCTGAAGTGTCTGATATCAGGATAAATAGAGGATTTATTAACTGGATCAGTTCCAGCCAGGGGGAGCCTTATAATCTGGTGAATGCACTCGTTAAAAGTTGGTTCCAGCCTTCAGAAGTGGTTATCATGTCTGTGATAATGATGGCTATCCTGTTACAAACACAGCAGAACAAGTTCATCTCGGTGACAGCATGCTGAAGTGTCTGATATCAGGTCCAGATGAGATGTGTGAGGCAGAGGGAGGAAACCTCGGCACTGTGGTCCTCCTCCCCTCCTGCTGCCTGGTTATAAGACTGCAGGTCTGCTGAAGTCAGTGCTCACAGACAGGATGCACTCCTCATGCTGCCCCACAGCCACACCACAGACACTGAAGGTAAGAGTCTGTCTCCACAAACTCATGCAGGGAACGACTTGCCATTGTGGATCTGAAGCTATTAGTTGATTTTTAATGGGTTGGTTTAAAGAGGTTCTGCTCTGCATCCTCTGGTTCTGCGATAGTTTCCTATAAGTCCCTGGAAAGCAGCTGATGTGTAACTGTGAGTTCAGAGGAAGGGTCTTGGTTGTCGAACATGAAGAAATATTTGTACTGGGATACTACAAACAAACATAATTAATGAATGTTTACTTTGATCTGAAATGGAGCAGAAGTGGAGTAAATGGCTTAAACATATTCCTGCTTTCCAGGAAACATGAATGATTAAGAAATGATTGTAAAATCCACCTTAGTCTCTCTGTAAAGCCAGCTGTTTGGAACAATCACCTGGCTTCAGCTTTGGAAACTGCTAATCAATCAATAACCAGAATGAATCAGTCAGACCCAGTGTCAGCATATTAATATAACACATGTTCTGTTAATAGCTTATATATTTGTAATACAAGGTGGATTCAGGCATCTACTTTCAAATTTATGTGTACAAATATACAATCTCAAGGTCTTTCCAGAGCTTTCACCTCTGTCTGTGCTACATATAAACTGTACTGTATATAAAATACACTGTATATATACTGTACTGTACATCTACTGTACTTTACTTTTTTTATAACCTTTATTGATCTACAAAGACATTGAGATTAAAACGTCTTTTACAAATGAAACCTAGTCAAGACAGGGGCAGATAGCAGGAAATAACAAGACAACAACAACAATACAAAACATAATGTTACATTGTACAGTTCATAGGCAAGACAACAATATTAGATCATATATTTATTTCGCAAAACAGCCGCAGCTACCGTACTGTACATATTCTGAGTACAGTACTGCATATATGCTGGATTTATATAAACTGTTCTGTACATGTACTCACAACACAGCAGCATTAAATAAGAATAGTGCAGCTGTTTCTTCAGTTACCACAACACTACTGTCTGAATCTGAAACGCTTCTGGTGACGGTGGCTGTGGCTCAGGAGGTAGAGCGGGTTGCCCGTTAATTGGAAGGTCAGCGGTTCAATCCCTGGCTCCTCAAGGCTGTGTGTTAAAGTGTTCTTGGGCAAGATACTGACCCCTAATTGCCCCTGGTGGCTGGTTCACCACTGATCCAGTGCTTTTACACTACATCTGCCTTCACCATTCACGTGAAAGCGCTTTGAGTGGTCGAATAGACTAGAAAGCCGCTATACAAATACGGAGCATTTACATCATCATTATATGAAGATTAAATGATCTGTTAAAATGAATGAGCGAACCATGCCACAGCCAGGTCCTCTGCAGATAGTGAGAGAGTTTTATTTTTAGAAACAATTTTAATTTTAAGTTTTAATTTAAATTCATAAATTATCTTATTAGTATGACGGAACAGGATGTCTCACATTGTCGATTGTAAAAACTCCCTCAATGTGTGAGCTGCGTGTCCTCAGTGGTTCATGACTGAGACCCCTTTAGAAGCGTTGACCAGCATACAGGAAGTTGACATTAATAATAGTAGTTACTTGGACAGAAGAAACGTCATCCTTCGTGCTGAAGTTGTACATTGAGAGTTTTTGTTCTGCTCATCAGGTGCTGTGTGTTCGGGTGTGTATGTTTTACTGCACCATGTGTCTGGCAGGCTGGCCACTCTCCTCAGAGGCAGCCAGACTTCGCTGTGGCACTGACCTCCTCAGCGACCTCATATTTGTGTGTGGGGACCGTGGAATCTATGTAGGTAAGTTTGTCTTCATGTTATGAGGCAGCTGATAAGACTGAGTCATTTCTTGTATAGAAGTGGAAAGTAAAGCGTCATTGTGGCAGTAAGTCAGGAGCATAATTAGGATCCAACCTTGAAAGCAAGCACACACAAATACATTCTTAATATATAAACAGATACGAGCTCATTAATCAGAATCGAAGCTGGTGCACAGTGACGAGCTGAAATTAGGGAGCGTCTCAAAAGTACATGCAAAATGACAACGAAAGCTCTGATATCAGTCAATAGATGCATTCGATCTGGGCCTTCTCCTGCTGCATGCACAGCTTCCATTTTATTTTTATATTATGTAACATGGGCAATAAAAGCTGCTTAGTGATTATAACATGTTCTTTAAACAAAGTGTTTTGCAGATCACATCAATCAGTAGATTCTATCTTGTTATGACAGACATGCAGATGACTCTGTTTCTTCTATTGTAGATTTTAATAATCATACAAAAGGCTGATAGAACCAAATGCTATCAAGGTTATCCTACCCTGAGTGCTAACACTTAACACTGGCAGAGGTGTATAACGCAGATATAGTCATGGTCGTCGTGTCAACATGAAAACACTGCAGCAACTGAACAAGTTATCAGCTCCACAACATCAAAACGCATCCTGAAGAGTAGCCACAACACATTATCAGTCTCTGCAGCAAGCAGGCAAACTGTAATGAAATATAAGATCAGGTTCCACAGCTTTATAAAACAGTGAAGTGTAGAAGTGTTATTACTTCTTTGTTACAATATAATCTCTGCCGCTGCTCACTGAGAGTTACCTTCAGGCCCTTTCACTTGATTACCTTTCCCCTATTCCGACCAAGGCCACCATCTCCCTCTGCTATCAGAATGATGGCAGTCCAAAATGGCAGCGAAGTCATCAGGACACAGTGCCTCAGTGTGTGATAGCTTTATTGTTAAAACACGTTATCTGAGAGCAGCACAACTTTCACACTAACAACACACAGAAAGGTGCATGAAGGGGGAAACAGCAGAGTGCTTGCATTCAGAAGCAAAATACACACTTCACACTTATTAACAATGAATATTTCATGTCTGGTAGTTTAGTGCTTTGAGCTGAATGCTAACATGCTGAAGTTAATATTAGCTCTTGCTAATATTAGCAGGTACAATGTTTACTACCTTCTCAGTGATATGGGTCAGCATGAGGCTTTAAAGAAAAGATTCTGATGTTGGATGTTCTCTCTTTGCAGGTAAAGGTACATGGTCCGGTTATGGGGCCCGGCCCAGAGGGAAGGGGATAGTGGACCAGTGCTGCCGGCCGTCTGGCTGTGAGCTTCAGCATCTGGAGATGTACTGTGCTAAACCAAAGAGCCAGCAGCACACCACAGCGCAACCAGCCACAACCACAGTGTCTCATACCGCCACACAGCTGGACACGGTATGACCTCACCCGCTTAAAGTTCACTCTTCACTGTATGAATATAAGTCTTAAGTTAAGGTTCACTTACTCACTTTTTCCAGAGCTGTTAATGCATATCACAGCCTCAGCAGTGGCTGGGGACGGCTCAGCATAGATCTTTGATCACATGACAACAGGTGGTTGTATGTGATGAATAGTCTCTGGTCAAGGAGGGTGTTTGATGTCAGGGATTCTGACTGACCAAATCTGAAAGGGGACAGTCAGACCTAGTCCAATTAGACCTGATCCAAGACAGATCCACAGCAATTTGGACGTCTCAGAGTTGAGTCTCAGGTGGACCCACATCAACCAATGCAGACCTCTAGAAGGAGGCCATTCAAATCCAAAGCCAAAGACCATCCTTAAAGTTCCAGGGTATCACAACCACCTGTCATCACGTGACCAGAGCTCCAAAGCAAACTCAAGTTATGGATATTCTATCTGCCTGAAGTTAACTTTGTCCTCCACTTAGCATCAAACAATAACAAACTAAACTAATACGCTCATGTTAGGATGTCCTTCCACTCAGATCTGGATCCACTGGAACACAATATGACATAAAAGGTGGAAACTAACCAAAAGTGAGAGTTGTGACTAACACCTGAAACAAAAACCATAATAAAGTTGATGACTGTGATAAAGCCTTGCTGCAGATCCCACACAAGGCCAAGGTTACCTACTACCGCCAAACTCCACGTCCTTGAATCTGCTCCTTATTCTTATCTTTGTTTTGCAGGCACAGCAGTTCAAGGCGGTATTTCAGAAGAGAGTTTTAGAGCACCTGGGGGGCCCCGATAGCCCAAAGAGGGAAGCTTACAGAAGGAAAACACAGCCTTCACCTCGACGGAAAAGCAAAGCTCCATCATTGAGAAGGAGAATTACCACCACCAGTAGACCTCCTTCATCATCCCTTCAAAGAACGAGCTCTGAATCGTGACCTCTGACCTAATGAAATGCTGAATATTTACTGGACTGGATCCAGCAAGTGTGAAGGGCAGATGCTGGCTGCTG
The DNA here is from genome assembly GCA_024633595.2 of Lepomis macrochirus. Lineage (NCBI taxonomy): Eukaryota > Metazoa > Chordata > Actinopteri > Centrarchiformes > Centrarchidae > Lepomis > Lepomis macrochirus. The sequence continues at coordinate 26,397 of JALXJV020000014.1, read as the reverse complement.
TAATATGCTGTAGACGTTCTCTGCTACGTAGAGATCATAGTGGTCAGAAATCACAAGCCGGAATTGGAGGTGACGTAACCCATGACCCACTGGCAGCCATGTTGGAGTTGGCACTCCAGGAGACAGCTGAAGCCCTGACACTGTCTCTGGGATAGCCGCTGCTACGCTAACCTTTGGCACTTTCTTTCTTCTGGAACAAAGTGTAACTCCATTGAGATCCACTCACTAAGCTCTAATGTCACCTTTCCACTACTTTGGACACACAAGTGTAACTAAGATATAGTTTATTAATCCCGAAAGGGGAAATTCAATGTTATTATTGTTAGTATTTACACACAGGTCCGAAGGACACACAGCACAAACAGGACCCATAGTAACACAGGGAGAGATCAAGGCTCCTTTGGCAGGGCCCAGGAGGTGAACTAGCACCTCTCCAGCTACCAGTCCACACTCTGCAACTCCAAGCTGGATTTGGACTGGCGACTTTCTGGTTCCCAACCTAATCTTTACAGACTGAGCTACTGCCACCCCCAAACTATGCTAAAATGCTCCACTGTGTACACCAGTTAGCCACTAATGTTATCTGTGGTTACGTTACATTCCTGCAGTGGAAAAGAGCTATAGGAGTCACATCAGTTGATAATACGTCTACTTAGCCTAACGTCTGTGCCATCACGAGCTAATCAAGACGTCACTCAGATGTAAGCTTCTTATCTATTGTAGCTTATTGGTCTTGTTTAACACACTCATTTTTATGTATTTATTATTTACATATATGTGACACCTTCTGTGTGTGTGTGTTGTGTGTGTGTGTGTGTGTGTGTGTGTGTGTGTTCAGATGCAATTTTATTGTACTTTGGACTGAATTACAGTTTGTACATTTACCGTGTGTTTAGGGCACAAACGTTAGCAAAAGGGTTTAAGGGAATTGTAGTTACATCTACTTCAGTTGTACTAATTTTTATTTTTCCTCTGTCTGAGATTTTCAGTCACAGTGTGTTTATTATTTCAAATGTTGTTGGCATGTTTTGTCTAAAAAAAACTTTGAATGCATTCATTATTTATTTCACTCTGACTATAATAAATATTAAATCATCATAAGTCTTTGTGGTGTTCATGACTCATTTGACCTTGTCATTCTTCCTCTGGTAATTTGAGTTTGTTTTGAATTTAATAACAACATAATATTGTTCACAACTTGATCTTTTGTTTTGACTTTCAGCTTCAGTGTGATCACAAATAGCTGACTCGTTTTACTTTGACATGACTACAGTTATCCAAGACCTGTCCATGAGTTGTCAAGGCCACCGCCGAGAGAGCAGGCTGATAAGGCTCCTCTGTGCTAATGAAATATTATTCTGTGGTTAGTGAGTCAATTCAAACAGTCTTTTCAATGAGGGGAAGAGAGGACTGAGCATGTGCAATACATAAGCCTCATAAATCTAGTTAGTTTAACAAAGGTTTCCTTAATTTAAGGTGAGTTTACAAGCTTTTTCTGGAGATTTCACAACATGTTTCCTTAGTTGTCATCACATGACCAAAGTATGGTGGTTGTTTATGGGGGAAGATGGTAATACTTGTCTCTGTTCAAAGATGGTCTCTGGTGTCCTCTGACAACAAATTCATTTAAAAAACAGCCTTTTTGCTTCTGAAGATTTTCTTCTTCCAGATATATCCTCACAGATCCTGAACCATTGTTGTTTTCTATAAAAGGTTAAACTAAATGGCAAATAGTCCTTTAGCGGTCTAATGAAGAAAGCTCTGTGTGATTGAAGCAACAGCACTGTTTTAAAGTTGTGAAAGACAACTGTAAATGTGTTTGGAGGAAGTAGTCCAGAAACAACAACCCACTGCGTCGTACCTGAGTTCAGAGGTACTTTGTGTTGTTGTCTGATTTGAGTGGCTAACTCATATTCCCAGATGGAATGTAACAGTAGAGCCAAGCAGCTGGCTAAAGCCGGCCCGGAGCGGTGCTGGTGCAGATTTAGGACAGGATATTGGTTGGATTTTAGGAGACACAGCTTAGACTGCAGGGCGGTGGTGGCACCACTGATTCTTCAGGCTGCACCATAAAAGGCCCCAGATGAGCAGTGGTGGACAAAGTTTTCAGATCAGAAAGTAAAACGTTTCTACAGTAAAAGTATTGGACTGCAGCTAATGATTACTTTAATTCTGGATCAATTTGCTAATTATTTTACCCATGAATGGAGTGATTGTTTGGTTTGTAAAGATGAGCCATCACAGTTACCCAGAGTCCAAAGTGACATCTTCACAACCAACAGTCCAAAGCTCTTACGTTATTAACAAACATTAAAGTTATTATTACAGAGAAAAAGCAGCAGATCTTCGTGAGAGAAGCTGAAAAATAGCAAAAATAGCTTCAATCTTCTGTCAGCCGACTATCGATTCAGCGACATTCAGCCATACTTGTATAAACTGTTGGAAGTTTAATTTCTAACAAAACATCAGATTTTTATAAATTCTTCATGTTTTGTGTGTAAAAATCTTAACTTGTAAAATAACTAAATCTGTCAGATAAATGAAATAAAATATGCACACACACAAACTTATTTAGTGTTGTTAAACATTGTTAAATGTTTTTGGTCTCAGTTTTATTTTGGTCTCACTTTTTGTCTTAGGCCTGCATGTTTTATGCCTTATTGCATGTACTGGATGTATTGTATATGTATAAACAATAAATAAAAAGTACTCTGAGATGTGTCGGAGTAGAAGTATAAAGTGGCATGAAAAAAAAGAGACTCAAGTACCTCAATTTTATACTTAAGTGCATTACTTGAGAAAATATTATTTGCTAAACAGAGTTCAGAGCAGGTGCAGTTATAAAATCATAGATATGTAATAAAATCCACCAGTAGTGTTGCTCCTCTCCTGTAAGTGCAGCTGATTCAAGAGAACATTTCTGAGAATGAGCTGTTTAGATGGAAATCAACCTGTATTCAGTACAGAGCTGGAGTCAGGGTGTAGTTAGCCTAGCTTAGCATAAAGACTGGGAGCAGGGGGAAAGAGCTAGCCTGGCCCTGTCCAGAGTTCTAAAATACATCTGACCTCCAGCAGCTCTAAAATCTCTGATCTGGCCAAATTTCCAACTCGCAAAGCCTAAAGAACTTTCCTCACTTTCCTGTCAAACCTCGGCTTTAACTGTTAGGAAAGAAGTGCTGCCACTTCCAAAAGCTCATGGACCCTGAAAGTCTTTGGTTTGTCTAGAAACAGAACTTTACCTGAAACACAGGAGATGCCACATAGACAGTGGAGTTCTGCTGGCGGTGACATGTTTTTATTTTGCACTTTTTAGGTCAATGTAAACATCTGTTTTCCTGCCAGTGAAGCCCCATTGAACACAATTAATTCATATGTGTGTTTTTGGATAGTTGTTAGCTAATGTTAGCTAATATGTTAGTGTTGCAATTAAACTGCTCAATAATCAAGTTTTATTTTTATCAGTTACCAAACAGCTTCAGGAGCACCTCCTTATGGACTGGAGGAAGACCGAGCGTGAGAGCTGCAGAGGCTGAGAGTCGTCCGTGTTTATCACTAATAGTGACACCTTTCACTTTTCATCTGTTGTTAATATGTAAATATTAATTAGTGCAGTTTGAAATAAAAGCCAAGTCAAACCACAGTGTTTTTTATTGGCAGATTAAACAACATTTGTTAGTTTCCTTTTGCAAACCTTGTAATTTAATTTTTAATTTCAAGCATTGTTGGGCTAGTTAAACTGATTACACTCACACTAATGTTTCAGCAGCAAAACAATAATCATTACCACACGTCTTTTGTACATCTTTTGTATTTAACGTGTAAAAATGTAAGACAGGACACTGTGCTTTAACACGCATCAAGCAAACAATCTGGAGGGACTTGCTGACCATTAATAGTTAATATTATCTTAGCATTAATGACTCCACACAGCTCTGCAGACCGACCCACAAATGCCAAAGTAATGGGATTAGTAAATGTACTGTGATTACCGAATTTCAAATTGTAATCCCTTACTCTGTTTGTTACTGAAACTATTTGCATTTATACGCAACCAGCACAACTTAATATTTCAGAAAACGAAGCAGCATTTTGGCCACTTCTGATTCTGGATTGATAATATCAGAGGTAGATTTATTTTGCTGCTCTCCGCAGGCAGGAAGGTGCTTCTGGCCTTTTGACTTCACAACATAGTAACAGCTGTTCTCAGTTGGCGTGATAAGGCCAGAGGGGAGAGATTTCTCCTTGTGGCTGCTTGCGTCACAGCCAGATAGTGATATTCACTCCCATCTCTTCCCATGCAGAGCAATTCTCATAAAGCCCAGTCTCAGTTAGATTCTCATGGCTACGGTGGTAACATTTTGCACACATTATATTTTGGACAAGGTTTATAAACTGCGATGAAGGAATACTGTAACTTTGTCCTGTAGCGTCCTCGGTCCGAAACTATTGATTTATATTTTGTGCAGCAACATTTACTTCTTCCATCAGCAGCTGCTGCCCTCTCTGGCTTTGTGTTCCTGTTTGTTTCCAGCAAGTCTAAAAATATACAATTAATCCTTTCATGCAGACTTCAAGGTTTGAAGCGAACCTGTGGGGTCTTAAAAATCTCACCACATGCAAAATGTGTAAGGATGGGACATACTGTCTGCAACAAGAAATGTATGTCTTTATTTAAAAGGACAGTGAATAAGGCTATTTTCAATCTGCAATCCCTGGCAGGTCGTCACAAGGTAAAAAAACACAATTACACAATAAGTGAAATATACAATATCCCACACTTTATAGACGGGTAGTTTAAAGTAAAGCATCATTCAGTACAATTTGCAAAAAGTGCAAATTAACTGTATTAATGAAATGTGTTAATATAATACTTTACATATCATTTCCCTCTTCTGATCTGCCGCCTTTATTTAGGGGCCTGAGTTGTGGGCCCCTATTATTGTTATAAAGCGATATTGTATAGATAATATTAAAGACTGAATAATGAAGAATAATGTTTTCTCCAGCTTGTTAATGGTTGGGTTAAAGAGGTATTGTGCTTTTAGATGGCATTATATACATTTTGAGAACCAAGCTAACTGTTTAGCCTGCTACCAGGCTAGCTCTGTGCTTAGCTTTGGGGGTTGGCGATTGTGCAGTGGATACGACACATGCCTTTGGTGTAGGAGATGAGGGTTCAGTTCCCACTACGACACATCCATCAATGTGTCCCTGAGGAAGACACTTAATCTGTAGTTGCTCCAGAGGTTTGCAACCTCTGACGATGTAATTGTAAGTTGCTTTGGATAAAAGCGCTAGCCATTGCCCCAGGTCAGCTGTTGTTGGTTATTTGTTAAAATTCAAAAAATGTTAGATAAATTGTAAAGTTTGGACTAATTATTAGCTTGATTTTTGACCTCTGTGCTCGTGTTCTGGATATTTCTGTTTCTGTATTCATTCATGGTACTTGGAGGTGACAGACAATACAAACACAAAGCACAGATTGTAGGTTGTAGGTGGGCGGTGTGGGGGTCAATTTAATTCAATTTATAATTTGTATATACACACAATATTTAAGTGCTTCAAAATAAAAAACAAAATACAGCAGATAAGCAATGTATCCAAATAAACTGCTGCTGTAAAAGCAGCAGTTCATTTACAAAAAAAAATCCAAGGTTTTCTTACTCCTGACACTTTCTATCAATCAGTGTTTCATTGATACTTCACCAGAATGCTGACTCAGCAGATTAAGTGCACAATGTTTGAGAGCAGCAGGTAACAAATCTGACAGGCAGTCGGTTGACAGATCAGCACAAAGTAATGAATGAATTTTCTGTTCTGATTTCAACATGTCTGGGCAAATTAATGTCGTCATGTAGACATCTCGCAAAGTATTTTTTTTACAACAAAATATACAACACTGAAGTATTTTGAAACAAAACATGAACATATTTTTATCAAATACAAATTACAAAATCCTACTTCATATTTTAAATACGTATTTTAAGTACATACTGGATATGTTGAGGTGGTGGGGTCAGGAGGAGCAGGCTCTACAGTAATGCACAATGAAATACAGTGGGTATAACTGAAATCTTAACAAAGATTCAGGGGGGCTTCCAGTGGGCCCGTGACACTGCAGCATGCAGCAGTCAATATACAGCTGCATCTCAAAAACTGACCGCACCATTCATTTTGTTTTAAATGTGTCTTTTATGGACTCCTCTTTTTCCCTGAGCCAGTTTGTGACCAAGTGATAAGTCGGACTTTATTTCACATCTTGCCTCACTACAGCGTTCTCTCTCTGTTGTGGCTGTCGTGTTGACTCCTTATCCACAGTGTTCATGTTTGATTCAGCCAGAGTGAGAAACTGGCCGACCGCCAAACACCTGCTGCCCTCTTATTAACCTGCAGTGCTTGCAAAGACTGCTTTGAAGGTCCAACACAGACACAGTGTGAATGGAGAGCGCTCACTAGTTTCTTCCTTCAGCGCTCAAAGCTGCTGGTGTAGGTGCAAGAAGAAGCAACTCGTCCTCACTCCCAAGTCATATATAGACCATATATAGAGGCTTGATCAAGACCCCTAAAAGTAGGTGCAGTATATAAATAAGTAAGTAAGGAGGTGGTGGGGGTCAGAAACTGGACTTGAACCCTGAAAACCTGGATGAAACAAAAAGTCAACATTATTTCTTTTTAGTTAAGATAGTCAAGTCACACAGGTAACATGTTATGTTATTTTACCCCATGCCATGTTTTCCTGAACCTAAACAAGTACTTTTAGTGCCTAAACCTAATTAAACTGTGATTTTTCATAATGTTTTATTTTGAAAGTCTAACGTTGCATATTACACTTGCAAAAGTGGGACCCAGGTGAGAGCAGGCAGATTCCACTACTGTTTCCACCTGGACAAGTAGCATGCAAGTGACTCAGCAGAGAGCTCGACCCGGTGGATTTCAGGTGGAAGAAACAGAATCTGTGAGCAGATGATGAGGAACACAAGGTGAAAGAGAACCACATGTTTGATTATGGCTTTTGTCATGCACGTGCAGAGGGGGGTGCAATGGGTGCTTGAGCACCTGCCCTTTTGCCCTTTGATGCCCAAAGTGCCCTTTTGTCAATGACAAATTTAATTAATTAATTAATTATTTTTTTTGTAAATGCCCTTTTGTGAAGGCCTGCCGAATCAAACTATCAGTAAAATGAGTTAATAATAATTTCGCAGTAAATAAAATGACCCAATTGATGACCTTTCACCTGATGACCTCATCCGTGACGAGCCCTCCCGTTCAGACACCGTTAGTGATTCAGCAGCTATGCCTACAGGACACCTTCGATTCCGCAGGTAAGAGGGGTTTGTTGCAATGTGCTTGTTGTGGATTGTTGGGTGTATTTTACAAGAAAGACACAAAGAGAGCAGCACAGTAGTTGTATATTGCTGTGTGTCGCCTGTAACGTTACTTCTACACACAGATAAACAAAGGTGCTCTGTTCACGTCGTTCTGGCTGTTTGAGGGAGGTAATATATTTTTATGTAATTTGACTAAAAACCTTTCACTTGAACTAAAAACAACGTAGTGTGCCTTAAAATAATTATAACATTGGTAAAACAGGTTTATTACTTATTCCTCCGAATTATAGCCTACTGTTTTAAAACGATCATTTAAATCAGAAGAATATTTGAATAGATTTAATAGCAAATCCATTATATGAACTAAATAACTGGAAATACATGTAATAATGTCAATGTCAATATAAAATAAATAATATTCCTGACATCAAAGTAAAGAGTGAAGAAGAAATGGCCCTATATAGATTTCAGTTCGTTAGTTAGTTATTATGGGCCAACAGAATGAACACACACATACACCTCTTTTTAGATTTATGATTAGACATATAGTCAATCAAAATCCAAATATATCTCAGATTCACAATGCAATATATAAAATCATTATCACAATATTGCTTATACACACACACACACACCTGTCTATAGATTTGTCTCACTCTTACCCCAGCCTTGGCTAACCTAGTCTGTTTCCTTCCCAAATTGTTCCCCACACTTTTTTGGCTTGACCTGCAGCTCTCGGTGTGCATCTCTGTGAGCATCTCCCTCTTATTTTCTCACAGCAGCCTGCCTTGGCAGCGGCTAACATATCTCTAGTCACAGATCACCTCCAGTAGTATCAGCAGCAACAAAAGCATCCCCCAGACACTACTCAACAGGAACTGCTCCCTGGACATCAGCCTCTTTCTTTATGCACATCGGTTACTATTTGTTTTATTGCGATTTCCGACGGTGAGTCCAAAAACTGAATGTTGGCAGCTACCAGCTGTATTTATTTTTGAGATGCACAGAGAGAGAGAGAGAGAGGGAGAGAGAAAATATGGGTGGATAAAACAGTCCTGTTGTGTTTTACGCATGACGCACAGCTTCCTCTGTATGCAGGTTTACCTGCTTCAACAACGAGCTGCTCTCGTGTTACTGCCACAATAATGAATGCGTTGTGAAGATTATTTAGATGCTTCAGGGATAATCAGATTGTATTGGCAGCCTGTGCTACAGCAAAGCAAGCGGTTTGGTTGGCTACATCTCCATAATCAAAGGCACAGGTACCAAAAGCAGCAAAACAGATATTTTAAAGTGCTCTTACCTTCATGGTTTAAAAAGAAAATTAATTGTAGAAATAGTTAAATTACAGATAATCACCTTCTTTACTACAATTGCAGGAATATTTTAATGGGCTACTTAAAAAAATAAACTCATCAGGTTGCCTACTCTAGACATTTTTACTCTGATAGCCTATCTTAACCTTTCCTCATGAGGACACGTAGGGGCTGTGGTCCTGCACAACAAAACATGCAGGAATTAAATCGCCTCACTACCATGAGCAGAAAACCTTTTGAAAAACCGGAGTTATTGAAGTCCATGAGTTTGTAACTAAATTAAAATGATTTCATTTACTATTGAAGAGGTAAAATGGTGCCACATGCATTTAAAGAGGTTACCTCAATCAGTCACGTCTGTGTGAGCTGATTCAGCAGTGATGATATTAAAATTTGATCTACAGGAGAAACATATCTGAAAGCTGAGAGCTGCTCTGCATTCTATTCTGTTACAGTTTTATATTTTATATTGTTTTATTAAACCTTTATTAAACCAAAAAACTCTTTTTCCAAGAGTGTCCTGGCCAAAGCAGGAGTACAACTGCACATTTAAGATGGAAATAAATAATCAGTTACAAGGTCATAAAATATCAAAATGTTCTTAAATATTCACTACAATTCAGCAACACCTGAATAATAATTAATAAAAGGTATCAAAGGTATGAATAATTTCCACAATAAATTGATGCAGAAAAGGCAGAAATTGGTGCAGAAAAACACCAGAATGCAGGGAATTAAGTATTTCTGTGGTACTCCCACAGTATAACACTGAGTATCCCCAGACCCCCCTGTTAATACTGTCACACTTTTGTTGTGATATTATAATTGCACATATAACATTACAATTTAGCAACATCAAAACGAGACAGTTAATAGTTCTGAGTTTTGTTGTGCTGTATTTGTAGCGGATGTTTACTGTTGCTTTACCGCTTTACAGACTTACTTTGTTGGGGGGGGGTGCCTTTTTCAAAACTGTGTCACAGCATTTGTTAATGTATAGATACAGAAGCATTTGTATACGCATATAATCAAGGTATATATTATATATTTCTGTATCAATATTTTGAGAACAGCCCTATTTAAATCCTTGTTCCATGTGCCCCTTTTATACTTTGAGCACTTGCCCTTCCTACACGGCACTGGCTTTTGTGGAGGTTCTCGTTCATCTGGCTCCATCTGGTGCAGAATTGTGACGACGGTCTCAATCTCCGATCTGAGTCCAGACTAAGGTCGCATTTCAAACAACCTGCATCTGATTTGGACCGCATTTGAATCTGAACTGGAAAGATTAGAGTCCATCTGACTTGTTCAAACTGGTATAAACAAAGCTGATCTGAGTTACATACTGTATTGTATACTGTATTATAGAGGGTATGCGTCACAGTACGCGGAAGTCGCTGCTGTTCCGCCCACTGAGTGGCAGAAAGACGAGCGGCAGTATTAGCTTGTTTAGTGATAAGACAAACAGGCCATCTAAAATGGGGAAGAGCTGTTGTGCAATTGACTATAGAAATAGATTTTACAAGAAGTCAGAGCTATCTTTCTATAGACTGCCAAAAGCAAAAGAAAAGCTGCAATTCACAGAAACAACTGGAATCCAGGCCAAGAAACATGGCTTTGCAGTTCTCATTTTGTGTCAGGTATGTGGGGTCTGACTAACATTACTCATCATTTAAACTTTTAACATTACCCTTTTTCATTTATACTCTGTATAGCTGTTAAGTTTTTGTCAGCATTTATTAAAAAGCCATGATTATAACCATGCTCCAGAAACAAAGAGGGGGACAATTTGTTAGCTAAAGACAGACAGTTACCCAAATAACTTTAAAAGTTTCTACAAATTATGTTGACATTTTGTTAGCATCCATATAGCCTCTAGGCCAAGGTAGATAGGATTGGCTCTAGTCCCACAAGTTTGCATGGATAAGCGGTTGAAGATAATGGGTGGTTGGATAATTAGCATCCATCCATACATCACACATCTAGGCTAACATTACCTTTGTAATTCCGCTTTGTAAAATACACCCCCAGTTACATGAGACAAATGTTGAACCTTAAATAATAAAAACATCTTCTGTTTGTTTCAGGGAAAAAGAGCGATGATCCCCTGCACACTGATGTGCTGAGTTTATTCAGTTTCACCTCTGCCACTGATCAAACTAGGGCTGTCAACAACCTGGAAAGATATCTTCGATCTCAAGACATTTCTGACAAAAGACTTGTCAACAGAAGTAGAGAGCTAGCGGCCACAGCTTCTGAACCTGCATCAATGTCCTGCATCGGAGCATGAGACACAAGTAGATCAAACAGAGTGTGACAAGACAACACAGACTGTGGAAGTCCAAGGCACTGAGGTCCCGACAGAGGAGACATACAATGACATTGCCTCATTACATGAACAGATAAAATCTCTAAACACCGAATGTCAATCACTGAGAGAAGTTCACAAACTAGAAAGCGAATTGAATCATCGTACCCTTGAAGCTTCAAAATTTAATGATCACAAAAGGAAATTTTTCACAGGACTACCAAACATACAGCATTCATGTTAATGTTTAGTTCCCCTTCGAGGGGAACTCGAACTGCGTCGGTGACGACACTATGGGAATGCCTTTAGGCGTGGCAGGGCTGAATGCGAATGAAAACTACTCCAATCCTATTGGCTTAATGAGAACGGTAGCATGTGACGGTGTAACCGTAGGCGTATATAAGCACGCCGCACGCCACGGCAGCTCTCGAAGAGTCCCATATGGCTCTCTTCTCTGAGGACGGCCAGATATGCTCTCCCCGTGGCGTACGCCCCGTAGTCGCTGAGGCGGCTAAAGCGGCGGTTTCAGCCATGGGCATCGCAGCAAGATCTGCTGGAGGATTCCGAGACGGCTGATGCCCCTTCTCGTCCTTCATCTGCTGGCTCCGACTCCCCTCATTCCCGTTCGGGAGCCCGTTCTCGGCTTTCTCCATTCAGCGAGGCGTATGCACTCTGGTTCCGAGGAGCTAGATGTGTTTAGCGTCAGGGAGGAGGAGAATGACTTCCGGGTGTCGGGCCGACGTCATCAGAAGAGTGCCGCGGCCGACTATGATAAACAGCTGGAAGTGGTGACACGGGCTGTGGCTAAACTCATCCTTGATTGGTCACAGGCTGTGAGGAAGCTTTGTGCCGGTACACTGTAAAAAAATTATCAGTGTAGTAACTGGATGATTGCTTCCTGAGGAGCCACTCAGCATCCCCATGCCGTTTTTCCAGACTTACATAATGAGTTATGTAAGTCTTGGGATAATATTTCTTCGCCCAGCTGTCTACTCCCCAGCTGCTGGAGTACAGCAAGCAGCGGGGATCAAGGACCGCGGCTACGGGACTAGCGCTGTTTCCCGCCGTTGAGACGCTCGGGACGTGCTAGCCACCACCGAGCCTTCAAGAAAAAGTAAAAAAAAAAAAAAAAAGGAGAGAGGAAAGAGAGACCTTCTGGCCGACGGCAGAGCATGATGAGCATATCTCCATGGGCCCTGCGCACCCTTCCCCCCCCTCCCCCCGGAGGCCGACCAAGGTCCCCTCCGCCATGGCAACGGGTGACATTATCCCGCCTTTACACGTTCGGGACGCACCTGCCACCATTGAGTCCACGCTGTACTGCCTGGCCCGAGGGTCTGCAGTCAGGCGGCATCCAGATTCACTCACCGTGGATCTTCGGTGGCTCTCCCCTGCCGTTCTGGCGCTTCAGGGGTCCACCTGAAAATCACACGAGACACCGACCACTAGCCCCGAGGCCCCCCCCCCTCTGCTTCCCTCTGCTGCCCAATCACAGAGCGCCACAAGTCACCCTTACCTGCTTAAAAGCCTGCTCAGTCTGTTATTCGTGGCAGCTATCAGACCCCGATTGCTTGCCTCATGTTAGATGCCTCCGGGCCTTTGGTGTGATTGTTAGTATTTGCAGACTTTGTATAAATCGACTCTGTCAAGGTAAGGAAGTGGGCCAGGTTTTTAGCATTTAAACTACTGATACACCTGTTGCATTCACCATAGTTGTTTTTATGTTAGTTTTCACTAGGTTCAGGGGTGCTGTGCGCTTTGTGTTTTGGTTTTTGCAGATCCTTTAGTTAGAGAGTGTTTTGATTTTTCCTTTTATTTTCCTTTAGTTAGAGTAGTAGTCCTCCTTTTGAGGACCTCCTTTTGTTATATTTATTTATTGATTTCCACAGCACCCATTGGCCCATTTTCTGTTTGTGACACTTTACGTTATTTTAATAAAAATCCTTTCTAATTACCAAAAACACCTGGTTTATGTTTATGTCCTGACACCCTAGACACTACAGGACGTAATACTCCCTGAGTTCTGCGCACCGTCATCGAGGGATACAGACTGCAGTTCCGGGTCCGTCCCCCCAGCTTCAATGGGGTGGTCCAGACCAAGGTACGCCCGGAGCAGCGCCCGGTGCTGGGACAGGAAGTACACACGTTGCTGGAAAAAAGGGCGGTGGAGGTCGTTCCCACGCTGGAAAGCGAGTCTGGTTTGTACAGCCGGTACTTCATTATCCCCAAGAAGGACGATCCTAGATCTGCGGGTTCTGAACCGGTCTCTGAGGAGATACAGTTTCAAGATGCTTACCATCCCCGCCATCGTGAGTCACATCTGGTCCGAGGACTGGTTTGTCACCATAGATCTCAAGGATGCGTACTTCCATATCCCCATCCGTCCATCCCACAGGAAGTTTCTGCGGTTTGCCTTCGGGGGCCGGGCATACCAATACCGGGTCCTTCCCTTCGGCCTAGCACTCTCCCCTTGCACCTTCACCAAGTGCATGGATGCAGCTCTGACCCCTCTCAGACTCCAGGGCATCCGAGTTCTCAATTGCATCGACGACTGGCTAATTCTGGCACAATCTTGAGAGCTGGCGGTTCGACATCGAGATGTCGTTCTCGCTCATCTTCAACGTTTGGAGCTGAGGCTCAACGTGAAGAAAAGTGTGTTGGTGCCCACCCAGAGAATTACGTTGGTAGGGGTGATGTGGGACTCAGGAACAATGCAGGCACAGCTGTCTCCAGCACGTATCCAGTCCACCTTGACCACAGTAAAGAGAGTGAAGTTGGGCCACGCCATCTCAGAGAAACACTTCCGGAGGATATTGGGCCTCATGGCAGCAGCTTCCAGCGTAATACCTTCTGGTCTACTGCACATGAGGGCCCTGCAGTGGTGGCTAAAGACCAAGGGATTCTCCCGAGGGAAACCGTTCCGCCTGATACGGGTCACGCACAAATGTCTTTGTGCTCTGTCAGAGTGGAAAAAGCCTTGGTTCTTGTCCCAGGGACCCAAGTTAGGGGCATCCTGTCGCCGTAATCGCTTTCAAAGACGCTTCCCTCACTGGGTGGGGCGGTCATGGGAGACCGCCAGCACAGGGGCTCTGGCAGGAGCATCATTCGCCATGGCACATCAATTGCCTCGAGATGCTGGCAGTGTTCCGGTCTCTGAGGAGCTTCCTGCCCGAACTCCAGGGTCACCACGTTCTTGTCAGGTCCGACAATACGGCAGTGGTGGCCTATCTGAATCACCAGGGGGGTCTGCGCTCGCGCCCTCTTTGCAGACTGGCGCACCAGATCCTCCTGTGGTCCCGACGGAAGCTACTGTCCATCAGAGCGATGTTCATTCCGGGACTTCAGAATCAGGGAGCAGACTTGCCGTCGAGGCAGGGGCCGAGGCCCGTGGAATGGAGACTCCACCCCGAGGTGGTGGAGTCATCATGCGTAAGGTTCGGGCCCATAGACGTGGACCTGTTTGCGTCTCAAGAGACTACGCACTGTCCTCTATGGTTTTCCCTGACATCCCGGGCCGGACGCCATGGTGCACTCGTGGCCGAGGCTACGTCTGTACGCTTTTCCCCTGGTCGCTTTGCTCCCGGGGATCCTGGAGAGGGTCCGTCAGGACGGTATTCGGCTACTTCTAGTAGAGCTGTTTTGGCCGACCCGGGTGTGGTTCTCAGATCTGCTGGATCTCCTGGAAGGTCCGCCATGGCAGGTCCTTCTGAGGAGAGACCTGCTGTCCCGGGAAGGGGGCCGGGTTCTGCCCTTGCCCCGCCCTGTGGCGGCTGTGGGTCTGGCCCTTGAGGGGGCACAGTACCTAGAGGCGGGCCTAACGACAGGAGCAGTCGAGACACTCCTTAGCTCCAGGGCCCCATCCACACGGAGGATGTACGGCATCAAATGGAATGTTTTCTCCACATGGTGCAGAGAACGCATGCTGGACCCAGTTACCTGCCCGGTGGTTCAGGTACTGGAGTTTTTGCAGGACCGCTTCTCTGCAGGCCTTTCCCCATCCACCCTCAAGGTGTATGTGGCAGCTATATCAGCTTTCCACACCCTTTGTAGGGATGGGTCCTTGGGAAGGCTTCCACTTCCACGTACGATTTCTCCATGGGACCCGGAGGATGAGACCTGCAACTCGCCCCAGAGTTCCCACCTGGGACCTGGCAGTGGTGCTCGAAGCTTTGGCTGAGGCCCCCTTCGAGCCCCTTGAGTCGGCCGAGGCCAAGTACCTGACCTTGAAGATGGCTTTTCTCCTCGCTATCACTTCTCTGAGGAGGGTGGGGGACCTCCAGGCGTTATCAATTGCTTCGCAGTGCCTGGAGTTTGCCCCAGGGAATAGGAGGGCCATCCTGCACACTTTTCCAGGATACATTGTGCAGTCCAATATAATGGGTCCCGTGGTACTGCAGGCATTCCATCCTCCACCTTATGTGACGGCAGAAGATGAGAGACTGCATTTGCTCTGCCCTGTCAGAGAACTGAGTACATATACTCAGAGGTCCTCTCAATGGAGGAAGGCAGACCAATTGCTGGTGTGTTTCGGGTCGCCCAAGGCTGGGCTCCCCGCTTCCAAACATACGATCAGCAATTGGATTGTTCAGACTATCTCCCTGGCTTATCAGGTGCGCAACTTGCCTTCACCTATGGCTGTAAGGGCTCACTCCACAAGAGGCATGGCAGCCTCCACGGCTCTCCTCTCTGGAGCATCTCTGCAGGAGGTCTGTGATGCAGCTGGCTGGGCCACTCCTCACACCTTCATTCGTTTCTATAGTCTGGACCTTCCCTCCGCACCCAGCACCCATGCGCTCTCTCTCTAAGTCGTGCCCACTGGTTGCCTGCACGCTAGGGCAGGCGGGTGTTCGGCGCGGCATAGTGGGTATCTCGTTCCCATAGTGTCGTCACCGACGCAGTTCAAGTTCCCCTCGAAGGGGAACGTCTCAGATTACGTAGGTAACCCTTGTTCCCCGAGAAAGGGGAACGAGACACTGCGTCGGTTCACCGCACCTCTCCCCGCCTGGAGTGCCTTGCTTCATAGTAAAAGCTAATGTATCTATGTGCCGGCGTGCTTATATACGCCTACGGTTACGCCATCACATGCTACCGTTCTCATTAAGCCAATAGGATTGGAGTAGTTTTCATTCGCATTCAGCCCTGTCACGCCTAAAGGCGTTCCCATAGTGTTGTCACCGACGCAGTGTCTCGTTCCCCTTTCTCGGGGAACAAGGGTTACCTACGTAACCCGAGACGTTATGTGTCTTCAGTTTTTCCTGCTCCTACAAAACAGTGCCTTAAGCCTACTCAGGAACAACGTCTTATACTGATGAAGCTGCATCTCAATCTGTCTGAGGGACTTTTAGGCTAACTCTTTGGGATTCATCAGTCAACAGTATCAAGAATCTTTCACCGTTGGATACAGTTAATGGCAAGCAGGCTTCATCCCCTAATATTGTGGCCGGAAAGAGAAGATTGAAGATGCAGCTTACCAATGTGTTTTGGACGTTTTTTTAAGAACTGTGTGAGCATAATTGACTGCTTTGAGGTGTTCATAGAGCATCCTTCAGATTTAAAAGCTTGAGCAAAACATGGAGCAACTACAAACAACACAACACTATTAAATTTCTTATTTCAATCAGGAAGCATCTCTTTTGTGTCCAAGGCCTGGGGTGGATGTGTTACAGACAAACACCTTACAGAGCACTGCAAGTTCCTTGACAAGCTCCTCCCAGGGGACTTGAAACTGGCTGACAGGGGTTTCACGATAGAGGATAGTGTTGGTTTATTTTGTGCAGAATTAATAACACCTCCATTCACATGAGGGAAGAAACAGCTTAGCCGCAAAGAAATTGAAACTGCTTGAGAAATTTCTCATGTGAGAATCCATGTTGAAAGAGTGATTGGAATGTTGAGGCAGAAATACACCATTCTGGGCTCAACACTGCCTGTAAGTCTCATTAGAGTGAAACAAATTGGCAAAGTGGAGGACGGCCTTATAGACAAGATTGTGTTAACATGTTCTGCTCTGTGTAATGTGTGTGAAAACATTGTGCCTTCAGATTGAAGTGAACATCATGTACAGCAGTGTTTCTCAACGGGGGCGGTACCGAGGACGATGGGGGGCGCTGGAAGCAATATTTTAGAAAGGGGGGCCGTGAGCTGCTTTTGGGGGGCGTTTGTTGGATGGAAATTCTAAGGTGAATTTACACTTGTAAATTGTTTATTTCTCTGAGGAAAACACAGTGAACATCTTGTCATCGCAGTGGTTACACATTTACAAGAGGGACATTCTGCTGTCGGACTCACCCTGAAAGCAACTTCCCTGCGACACCAGCGAATGACGTCAACCCTCCTTGCGCTGTGAGTCGCAGACAGTTTGTGCCAAAGTGGACATATAGGTAGTTTCAGTCGGTTATAAAATGTAACGTTAAAAACTGAAGCCCTGTCTCGCTCTGTTGGGGACTGTTAGCGGCACTTTATCAGAGGTGCTGAAGTTAAGGTGTGTGGAATTATTTGTGAGCTTCCTGCGTGATCACAGCTCTTGTCGGTTAGTTTCGTTCTCATTCAGCTTTGTCTGTCAGACGGCGAGGGGAAGCGAATCAGTAACATAATGCAGTACAGGGCATGTAGTGAAATATTATGAATTATCTTTAAATAGGCGAATGACGTTATTCTGCTATGACGTCCCAGCAAGCAATAGCCGTCGTTTCGCCGTCTAGGTTTGCTATAGACCTGATTTAGTCCGGCTATACGTAACCCACTTCTAGCCGAAATAACTTTACATGTGGTTTCATGACGTTTTTGCCAAAATAACTTGCAATGTGTATGATATCCCATCATTTAAGCAAGGTCTACAGTGATTTAAAGGTATTTTATTTCATTTCTTTCACATGATTTACACACAGCCTGTGCGTAGACGCGATTTAGCTCGTTGACAGACCGGCTGTTCATAGCCCACTTTTAGTCAAAAAAGTAAAAAATGATTAAAAGTGGATTTTGCCCTGGCAGCACGTGAGATAGTTGATATCCCATTATTTTTGCTATGTCAATAATATCAACAAGCTATTAAGTGTCATTAAAATGTCATGGTCTATCTGTAGCCACGATTTAGCTCTTATTTGCACAGGCTACGTGTAGCCTGCTTTTAGCCCACCCGGCGAAATAGAGGGAATAAGTGGTCTAATGTCACCGGCTTGGCTATAGCCGTGTTTCAGACCAAATTGGTTACATGTAGCTTTCACCCATGCAGCTGTTGAGGTGCGTGATATCATTTCATCAAATGCAAGTAAACGTTTGAAACATTTAAATTATCTTTATTTTCACTGTAACGTTCTACATTAACTTTCATTTTAATTTAAAACAAAATGCAATTACTATTTTCAACCGCTACTGAGACAGGACTCCTGGCAACGCGAGACTTGAAAGTTAGACATCAGCAGTGCCCTTTAGGGACGGCCAGATCTCGCGATAAAGACATCTGCCATTTTTAAACGAGGGATACGTTACGATTTCGGCCTTTTAGCGAGCAGCGGGCGAGAGTTTACTGCAAACACTGGAAGCGAAAAGACATTTACTTTGGTCTTGTAAGTATCTGTGTCTTTGTTTGACATGTCTTCATTATTTATCTACATTATATGTTAACGTGTAGAAACCGTGGCATTTCAGCGGGTAACAGTGTAGAGTAAGTTAGGCACGTTGTGGTTAGCTTAACATGCTGCATGCAGGTGTAACTTAACGTTACACCATGATACCCACGGGTTTCCTCGTGCCTTTAAAAACTCTATTATCTGAATTCAGAGGGGTGAACATGAAACATGTACAACCTTAACGTTACCCATTATAATTTGTAATGAAAGCCACACATTTTACTCACTAGATCATTATGATATGAAAATATGAGTTTTTGACACTAAATATTTATTGCTAATTCTCCAGCATACAGGCAGCAAAGACAGCAATAAATATTCAGAACAGAACACTTACATTCACAGCACAAAGCTTTATCAAAAGAATGAAAGCAACTTTCTCTATTTGGTTGTTCTAATGCAACATGTGTCCTGTTCAAGTACCTTTATATTTTCCATAGAGATAAATGGGTCAGTAATAAATACTTTTAAATTAAAAAAAAAAAAAACGTTATAAATGATTTTATTAACCTTCATTAGAATGATAATTAGAAATATACTGTATGTTTTCATTTAAAATCATTTGATGATAGTGGTCTTGTCTTATGGGAAAACAGTGAACATAGTCAAATGATAATGTTTACTTTATATTCATATTCTTACATATTCAACAGTTATGGATCCCATTTACCCGAGAGACTGGGGCCAACCGAGACCTATCTGCTGCTCTTCCTGTATCAAGCAGCAGAGTAGAAGAAGATCTAGATTTGGATGTAGCCAAAAAATTTATTTTGTCATTATTTATGTTGTTATTACCATATGTTGTTAACATTGTTTGAATTTTCATATACATACGAACTGTTTTGTATTCATAATATTTTAGCAATAATTCATTTATATTTCCATCATGTTGTATTATCTTAAGTTGTCTACTGTAGCCATTCAAAAGTGGTCTAATTGATGACGTCTATTTTTGGGCTATGGTTAGACGTCTACCAAACTTTCACTGACAGCCCAAATTTAGCCCTGTTTTAGCCTAGACGTCTGGGCTCTGTTTAGACGTCTATTAGACGTCTTTTAACCGTGAAATTGCTTGCTGGGGTCAAGCAGGTGCACAAGCAGTCAATGTCGGAGACACAGCTAATAGAAGTTATTAGTAAGCATGTAAGGGGGCCTAGCTAATAAGGAGAGCTGAGTTAATGTTAAAATACAGCTGGGTTTTTGAGGTTAGCATGATGTGCAGCTGCAGCACAGTTACACTGTCATTCTGTTGGAAACACTGACAGGAGCTAAAGTCCGGGAATTAAAACGGATTAATTTATCACTGAGATGAAAAGGGGCCACAAACACATTTAAATAAGTTACTTCCCCACAAAAGAGGAGGTAAGACTTAATCATGTGTGTTGACTCAGCAGGGATGATATTAAATAAGTTGATCTACAGGAGAAAAATATTTAAAAGCAAGAAAAATGCCTGAGAGCCTCACTACATTGTATTCTATTATAATTATATATTTTGAATTGTCACCTGAATTTTCAGACATTTCCACCCTAAATTGGTGCAGAAAAGGCAGAAATTAGAGGAGCAATCTTCACCATGCAGGAAATTAAGTGTTTAATGCTCAAAATCTTCTGGGGGAGGACCCCCATGCCCCCCCACTTATTAAGTGCCCCATCCAAGAAAACAGTATTTTGCTTCATACACAGTTTCTGTGAGGAACATTCACTTATTAGTTAAATATAATTACTTTTCACAGGGCTTTTTTGTTACCTTTTCCATGTTTTTAATAACAATAGTAACAATAAAAAAATCTAAATATATTCAGGGCAAATCGTCAACCGCCGATACATTAAATGCATGTTGCAGACTGTATATAAGAGGGTGGCAGGTGAAAGTGCGACGCGTTTTAGTAAATGACATGATAAATTGGTTAGCTAGCTCACAATGATGTTTATCGGTTTGATGCTCTGACATCGAGGCGCGTGACAGTGCGCCTGCGCAAGCTTGGAGAATGACGTATGACTTATGGAATTTACTATAGTCATACGTCACCACCCTGTTTTAACAACTAAGCAACTTTTGCAACTTTGAGCACAAAATTAAGCTATTTGTCAAAAAATATTTGGCGAACTATGTGGTTAATCAACATTGTAAGGAAATGACTGAAAAATGAAAAATATGAAATATCATAGAAATGTCAAAATACACTGGAGGGGGGCTTTAAATGTGAGGTAGAAACACCAGGTAACAGTACACAAACAGGAGTTAGTTACTTGTGGCTTTTCAAAATGTTCAGTAGTTTCCCTACAGGTACTGCTGTACCTTCAGAAGATTCACTACTCCATATTTGAAAAATGCTGTTGCCTCATAACATGTCTTTCAAAATTTGAATCTGGGTCTGTTAAGTTCCAGTGTCACATTGGAGGAACAGGATGCAACCAAGCAGAATTTTTTTGTTGTTTTGTTTTTTTTCCTTCTCTTTATTAGTACAGAAGTATTAACAATGAAACATACAGGAATACATTCTATGCATTCAAACCTTCAAACGTGTACAGATCCATAACATGGAATTGAGACTATGACTTGTTGGAACAAGGCACGGATAGCTCTGTTGTTACGTGGACAGGAAGAGAAGCAGACTTTTCCTGCTGGATAGTCACCAGGATAGATGAAGATGAAGTAAAGACCTGACATAGGCCAGACAGAGACCTGCTTACAGGGCTACAAATCAGGACTTCCTCTCACTCACAAATGTACAGATTTAAAGGTTATTGAGTTATTTTGGATTTCTGTAAAGTGAGTGTATTGTGATGTTGTCAGCACGTCCTCACCAGAACAATAGGTGTATAGTGCGATTATTTTACAGCTTATTATGACACATATTTACGTTTTTAGCAACCTCTAGTGACTGTATGACAGTAGTAAAGGAGAAAGTCAGGAGATGTGTTAAAGATAGTGACAAAATCTATGTAAGGAGGGAGGATGGGGTGGTGGTGAGGTCAGTCACCTCCAACAAACTTTACTTATCAAGCTGATCTCCTTCTGTTGTTAGTGTGAATATCAGAAATACTTTCTTGATCACGATCAACTGTTGTGTTACAGTTGCTCAATCAAGGCATTAAAGAGATAAAGTTATAATTAAAAGTTGGCAAGTAGAAAAAAGAAATGGGATTATTTAAATCTGTACGGGAATATGACAGTGAGATATTAGATAAGTGTTTGGTGTTTACACAGTGAAGATTAGTGAAGTAAACACAAATGATTACTGCTGTGAACATTTTGTTATTTAGTACTTTGTCACTTAGTCTCTTGACCTTTCTTTTATCTGTTGCTTTTGTAACTTCTGCCAGACATTGCTGGAAAATAAAGGACCAGAAAGATCAAAGTGGTCATCAGTACAGAAGAAGCTAACACTGGGCCATCCCAAATCTAAATGGGCATTAGTGTTCCTCCTGCTGGCTCCCCCAATTACCTCCCTGCCCCAATGTCACACACATAAGTTTTGCGACTATTAAAAATGGTTTAAAAATGAATTGTAGTGGAGGTCTGTGTAAAGACCTTTCTGTTTGCCTTTTATTAAATCAAATCTTTTGATTAATATCTGGAACATTTACTGTCCTGTTTAATCTTCTTTTTAATTTCTCTTTAGCTCTTTTTAACTGCATTTAAATGGAATAGTTGCCCAACTATGCTTTAATGTTTTATGTAAAACACTTAGCCTGGCCTAGTCTAGCCTAGTGGCACCAATTTAAACCATCCAGGGTCAGGATGGAAGGATGGGCCAACAAAATGCCAGACTTTAACCAGGAGACCACTGTTCACTTCCCGTTTCTAACGTTGCTTTCTATTAATCATGAGGATGAACTTTGACAAGCACTATGTAACTATGTAGCTTTCAGAGACATGATGAAACACCAACATGCGGGACAGGGACTTTGTGATTAGTCCTTGTCTGTGACCCGTTTCTCTGCCCAGACAGAGTGGCTTTGAGTGACGTCCTGATCCAGTCGGCCCATTATCACATTTGACAGTTTGGGATGAGTGACATTCTGAAGTGATAAGACACTTACATAAGTGTGTGAAGGTTTTATATCTTGTGTAACATGATCTCCACCAACAGGTTCTTTGGGCAGATATGGGTCTACTATACTGGAATGGTGTGTGTATATGTACAGTATTTGTTTATTTACAGTATTTGTGTGTTTATGTGGGAATGTGTAGGTATACGTAGAGTTATAGTGAATGATCATCATCAGCTCCACATAAAGAAACATAGAAATATGTGTGATTGCTTAGAGACTGCTGTGAGCTTCTGAATAGTTCTAACAGACCATTGAAAGGTTGTTAAATGTAAGTGGTGTACAAACTGCGCTGTGTATAACGGGCTCTGTGTAAGATCTGTTACCTATCTATCTGCACGCAGCCAGATGATTGGTTTGGTGGAAAGGAATTCATTTCAGTTAACTGATTATTCTGATATCGTGTGTCCAAGATGCTACTTGAGCTCCTGGGAAATAAAACAAAGTTTGATTAGACAACAGAAAGATAACGCGTTGTTCACATATTTGATGTTCAGTCAGCTGGCTTCTGTTGCAGAGGAAACGCGTGGAGAAAGTTTGTTGTTTTTAAGTTCAGTTTAGTGTTAATTACTTTTTTTAAGCTGGTTTGCTAGTTTAGTTTTTATTTTATTTTATGAAAACTTTTTGTAAACTTTTTTTGTAAACCTCCCGACTTTCTCTGCCATGATACCAGGCGAGGGGCTTGGACTAAAAACTGGCACAGCTAAGAAGCTGGAAGAAAGATTTAATATTCAACCAAAATACTATGTACTTGACTCAGGGTCACTCAACATTTCATTGAAATATTTATTTATATGTTTTGTAATAAATTCATGCTTATTTGCATTCATACATCCATTAAAATTAAAAAAAACATGTGAAGTAAGATGTTAAAAGGGGAACATTAACTCAAAATGAGTCATTTGAAATACTTTAAATAATACTAGTTAAAAATCTTGAGCTCTGTTTTATTTCAACTAACATAACAGTAACAAGTAATAGGTCACGGGTCACATGACCAAGTTGAGGGTATAACTTTGGCATTATGGGACAAAGTGGATGCAGAAGAACAACATTCAGCCCCTAAATAATAAAGACATGCACACACTAATTTCCTTTCCTTCATTTGTTAACTTTTGTGCATATTTTATATTTACATTACATTTATTCATTTAGATGTACAATTACTATACATGTCAGAGGTCGCACGGCTCTGGAGCAATTAGGGGTTAAGTGTCTTGCTCATGGAGACATTGGTGGATAGGTCACAGTGGGGAATTGAACCCAGGTCTCTCACACCAAAGGCATGTGTCTTATCCATTGTTCCATCACCACCCCACTGTTATTTGCTATAATCACATTTTGTTTTTGTGCTAACGTGTTAAGGTCTAGTGTTACAGACACTAGCTTGAAAGTCTTTTTATTGTCGTGTAGTTTAACTGTGTCTGCTGACGAAAGAGAGAATGAGATAAAATAAATTTTCATTAGACATCTGTATGATGCTTGGCCGTTATTTCATGGACTATGTAGATCTATACAAGGCTTATGTTGGCCCTATGAGTTAGAATCAAAGACATTTATTCTCTCATTTTAGTTTATTTGTTAGTAGAGTTTCAGTTAATTATGATTTTTTTGTAAAGCCTTGATTTTATTTTTATTTCAGTTAACAAAAATGTTTTATTATTTCATTTGTTTTCATTAAAGATAATAACCTCTGTCTGGTGTCGACTGACGGGAATCTCCAACCCAAAGGACTTGAACCCCACACTTCTGCTGAAGCCTCATGTTAGCTTCAGATGAACTATAGATTAAACTCATGCACAGAACGTGAACTGAGGATTTTGTCCTCCATCTTTTACAAAGCAGCTGTGAAACTACAAAAGCCAGAATGGACAGGAAGAATTACTACAGCAACCAATAATCTTAAATCAAAATCAAAAATCCAAAAATCAAAAAACCTTTTTAATTTTACTGCTTTCCATTCCATTCATTCATATTCCTTTTTGTAGCATGCGTATCCATTTGACTTTGTAAATTTGCCCAATAACTGGCCCTCAACTGCTTTCTTCTTAGAATCAGTGGCATTTCTCTAACTTCCATCTGAAGTGCTGATATAGGTGTTAACTACCCCACAGAATAACCTCAGTGCTTGGCCTGAATTTTATCCCGCCTTTTTAAAGATGTTTTAGATGCTGATCCAAAAATAAGACATAGTCCAGAACTGATCTAACTAAAGCAATATAAATATCCCTTATAACAAATCGATCAACTCCCCAAACATTGCCTTTAAACATCTTATAATATTCAATACTTTGTAAGAAAGTATTTATCTACATCTTCATAAAAATGATTTCTCCACGTAAGCAAACCACAATCCCAAGAGTTTCCATGTGACGACTCGTTATTACTTCACTGCTGTATACTCTGTACTGCTGTATACACTGCTCTATCAGCTGTATGAACTTATTATCACACTGAAGGTCTGTTTGTATCCTCATGTAAGAAAAATAAACAGTATCAGTTAATTTATCCATCGTAACATACTGTAGGTTAAAGATGGCTGAGGTGACCTACTCCACTTTGTGAGGCTTATCAGAAAGGACATGGTGATGTCTTCGTATCACTGAACATATGGAGTGAAATGACAGACTTACTGTTCAGACTCTGAACATTTAGATATGACAGGGTCCAGATATCTGAAAGGAAACCATCTACAGGGTGCTACACTAAGGCCTGTGTGGTCACCTTTAAAGCTCTGCACGCCCTTAAAGGTGTGTTGGACGTCTGCTCAGGTAGGAGTTAGCAGTGGAGTCAGTAGTGTTGGACAGTAGGTTACTAGTTTAACTACATTTCTCAGTAGCTTGGTGGTAGCGTCGCTATTTTCTGAATCAAATAACTTTTCAGTAATGAAGCTCTTTCATTGAGCACGGTAGCTCTCACGGATCACTACGTGATGCCACCGCCACACACGGACCTGTATGTGCAGCCGGCAGAAGCACTTCCGTGTGACGGTGATATCACGTACCGATCGGTGGGCTGATGTCTGCGACTTTGCTGCAGGTGAGCAGGTGGTTTTAACGAAATGTATGGGGGTGATTGTTATGTTATATGTATGGGGCTGATTGTTATGTTATATGTATGATGCTTTGGCAATATTGTTCTACAGTCATGCCAATAAAGCAAATTGAATTGAATTGAGCAAAGACACGCGCGATTGAGTTTACTTTTAATTGTGACAGTTATTGGAACACCTCTTTTGAGAAGGATCAGGGTCCAGCCTGGACACCTCTTCCTCTAGTGAGGCGGAAACTTTGAAATGTAGTGGCAGAAAGCTGTTTCCATGAGATGAGATGAGAGATTTCTCTCTCTCCGTCTCTCTCTTTCTCTCTGGCCTATTGCCATGAATGTTTAAGTTGTTTAGGTTGCAATGTTACCAGAGCACAAATTCACATATAACCAATAAAAAAATATAATTAATAAACAATGAAATGACGTTATAAAAACTAAAGAAAGAGGAATAAAAACAACAAAAACACACTAGAAAAGCAATTTCTGAAGAAATTGCGGTGTGAATGCTGTCTGCTGAATGGCTTGCGCTACACTGAAATGCTGGCTTGAAAAACGTTGAATAGTAGAAATGTATGAAAGATCTGGAAGGTTTTGTTGAAAAGCTGACGCTACACTGAACTGCTGTCTTGAACAAATTTGAATAGTACAAATGTATGAAAGATGTGGAAGGTTTTAAGGACTGTTGAAAAGCTGACGCTACACTGCATTGCT
>JALXJV020000013.1:36085531-36129979 GCA_024633595.2 Lepomis macrochirus | reverse complement strand
TCTTTTGAAGACTGTGATTGGTTGGTTGTCCAAGAAGGGAAAAAAAGTGATTTTAAGTATAGGTTCAATTCTAAGCCTTCACTCTGCAAACTGCATGCGTAATATTTCCTATTTGACCGTTCTCTCTCTCACACACATTATGTGTATATAAATCCTGTTTTTTATTTACCATGCTGTTAATTTCCTATAAGGTATTTGAGTGGCTTAAAATGATAAAAATTGTCCCTCTCTTTCCAATTACACTGATTGCTGGTGTTTCTATTTAAGTGGTGGTTTGAATGTTGGTTTTAATGGATCAAACATGGAATCAAAACTAAGAAGGGCGAAAAAGCCTAACTGGACAGAGGAACAGTGTTTACTGTTAGCCCAGTTAGTGGATGAACACAAGGCCATTCTAAAAGGAAAATTTGGGCCGGGTGTCACAGCACGGGGCCAGAAGCAGACGTGGGTGCGTAAAGCGCAGGTAACCCTTGTTCCCCGAGAAAGGGGAATGAGACATTGCGTCGGTGACGACACTATGGGAACGCCTTTAGGCGTGGCAGGGCTGAATGCGAATGAAAACTACTCCAATCCTATCAGCTTAGTGAGAACCGTAGCATGTGACGGCGTAACCGTAGGCGTATATAAGCACGCCGGCACATAGGTACATTAGCTCTTTACTATGAAGCAAGGCACTCCAGGCGGGGAGAGGTGCGGCGAACCGACGCAGTGTCTCGTTCCCCTTTCTTGGGGAACAACACTGTAAGAAAAGTCCGTAAATATACGGACCAATGTACTGTGTAATTCGGTGTAAATATGAAGGAATTCTCCGTACTGATTTTTGACAGGTATTTTGCCTGTATTTTTAATGGCACATTGCATTGTGGGAACAAGACCCCCGGCTGGCGGTAAAGGTAAACGGAGGCAGCGGCCATCACACAAGCTTTCATTCATTCTGATTTCGCGGCAGTGGAGAAACCTTTCTCACACATCTGTGGTAAAAATTAAGAATTTAACTGCTCTAACGTTAACTTAAATTATTTATGTTAAAAACTTAGCTCAGTATGGTTTTACCGTTAGTTTGAAAGAGTTGATGTTAGGTAAGCTGATGATATTTTGCTGAGTCATTTTAAGCTAACTTAGCTTTGTATTTTATTGATACCACTGTGTTCTGTTAGTTGGTGTCCTGCAGTCATAATGTCAGCATATGTTTCAGCCTCAGGCGGTCCACCGAAGGACCGATAGGTAACGTTAACGTTAACGTTACCTATCGGTCCTTAACGTTAGCCATCTGTTTTGGGGTGCTAAGTTGGGCCTTCTAGTGAACGCCGGTTAGCAAGATAATGGGCTAACGTTACGTGACCATGGCAGCTGGCAAGATATTGTAATATATCATCCCCTTTCTATCAAATTAACAGACCAGGAATATTTTGCGGACTTGTTCTGTGACTCTAATGTATGTTGGTATTGGTGTATTTCTGATACTTAACGGACGTAAGGTATTTAGAATGAGGCTGTTAGCACAGTTTTAGCCTCAGGCAATCCCTCACTGACTCACTGCATTGTGGGAACAAGACCCCCGCTTGGCGGTAAAGGTAACAGTGGCAGCGGCCATCACACAAACGCGGCATCGGAGAAACCTTTCTTACACATCTGTGGTACAAGATTAAGAATTTAACTGCTTTATTAAGTAATTTATATTAAGAACTTAGGTCAGTCTTGTATTAACGTTAGTTTGAAGGAGTTTGCCAACTTTTTTTTAACCCGTGTCCAAGTTACCGTTACGTTACCATATATAACGTTAAACCGAGGATATTTTGCGGAGTCATTTTGGCACTCTTAACGGTAAGGTTGCCTTGGTATTTTATTCATGATACTATCTTAGTGGACGTAATGTAGTGTTAGGATAATGCCAGCATTTGTTTCAGACTCAGGTGGCGGCCCACTGTGTTGACTAACTTCAAATGTTGAAATTAACGTTACTGTCACGTAGTTTTTATCTAATGTTATCTTCTTTGGCAAATTGTTTCAGACCGAGCATGTGTGACGCCACTTTGTTTTCGCTCTGATTAACTTTGATTAATGCTGAACGGAGTGTTTCCAGCATGCGGTATAACATTATTGCTATGGTGACGATGTTGAGTTGTAACGTTTGTGGTAAAGGAATGGTCCAGATAGTGCTAAGCTGTGTATGGGCCAGTTTAATGCCTTCAGGTCATGTGAGGCTAAGATTTACTGCTGCTGGCCTAGCTCAGGTGTGAGAAGGAGAGGGAACTTCCTTCTTTGGACAATTTGATGTTGTTTAGTGTAGGTTTAGCTAGGCAGTCTTAACGTTATGTTGACTTGTAATATTTGTGAATTTAAATGCGTCTCATTGACTGCATATCTAAAGCACTGCAGATCACACAGACATGTTAACAATGTGTTTTTTTTGTGTGGCCATAAAGATTGTGGAAGAAAGTTTTCCTCATTCAAATGCTTTGCTGTTCATATGTCACGAACACACCCAGACACAAGTACCAGACAAACCTGGAACCGGAGTGTGTTTGTACAGTTGAAGTGTTCGTTGAATTTTTGCACCAATTCAATTCAATTTTCAATTCAATTTTATTTATATAGCGCCAAATCACAACAACAGTTATCTCACAGCGCTTTTCATAAAGAGCAGGTCTAGACCGTACTCTGAAGTTATTTACAGAAGCCCAACAATTCCCACCAAGAGCAAGCACTAGGCTGACACAGGCAAGGAAAAACTTCCTTTTAAGAGGCAGAAACCTCGAAGCAGAACCATGGCTCAGGGTGGTGGCCATCTGCCTCGACCGGTTGGGGTGAGAGAGAGAGAGAGGGAGAGAGCAGAGAGAGAGAGAGCAGGAGAGAGAGAGCAGAGGGAGGCAACCTACACAGTATACACATAGAGGTACAGACAATAAAGGTAATGGTGCTATAGACTGAATGAAAAATGGTACAGATATTTGTAGTAATGTTTAGTGATATTAATTATAACAGTAATAATAGCAATAGGACTAGTAATAGCAGTTGCAACTGCAGCAGAGGGCGTCGAGCAGGAACACGGGGCAGCAGGAGACTCCCAACAACAGGTCCAGACTCCACAGCTCCAGAGCCAGCAACACCCGCAGGGAAGTGAGGGGAGGGGGGGAGGACAGGAGGGGAAGCACACGCACCACGGGAGAGGGAGAAAAAATCGAAGTTAGTAACATGCATTAATGGGATGAGGTTGCACTCAGAGAGAAAGAGAGAAGAGGAGAGAGGAGCTCAGTGCATCATGGGAAATCCCCGGCAGTCTAGCCTATAGCAGCATAACTAAGGGATGGTTCAGGACTCACCGGAGCCAGCCCTAACTATAAGCTTTATCAAAAGGAAAGTCTTAAGCCTACTCTTAAATGTAGAGACAGTGTCTGCCTCCGAACCCAAACTGGAACCTGGTTCCACAGGAGAGGAGCCTGATAACTGAACGCTCTGGCTCCCATTCTACTTTTGGAGACTCTAGGAACCACAAGTAATCCTGCATTCTGGGAGCGCAGTGCTCTGGTGGGGTAGTAAGGTACTATGAGCTCTTTAAGATAAGATGGTGCCTGACCATTAAGTGCTTTGTATGTGAGAAGAAGGATTTTAAAATCTATTCTGGATTTTACAGGAAGCCAATGCAGAGAAGCTAAGACAGGAGAGATATGATCTCTTTACTGGTTCCTGTCAGAACACGTGCTGCAGCATTCTGGATCAGCTGAAGAGTCTTAATGGACTTTTTCGAAGAGCCTGATAATAGGGAATTGCAGTAATCCAGTCTAGAAGTAACAAATGCATGGACTAGTTTTTTCTGCATCATTTTTAGACAGGATGTTCCTGATTTTTGCAATATTACGTAGGTGAAAAAAAAGCGGTCCTTGAAATTTGCTTAATGTGAGAATTAAACGACATGTCCTGATCAAAGATAACTCCAAGATTTCTCACAGTGGTGCTGGAGGCCAGGGCGATGCCATCCAGGGAAACTATATCTTTAGATAATGCGTCACGAAGGTGCCTAGGGCCTAGAACAACAACTTCCGTTTTATCTGAGTTTAACATTAGAAAATTGCAGGTCATCCAGGTTTTAACATCCTGAAGACACATTTGAAGCTTAGCTAACTGATGGGTTTCATCTGGCTTGATCGATAGATATAACTGAGTATCATCTGCATAACAATGAAAGTTTATGGAGTGTTTCCTGATAATATTGCCTAAGGGAAGCATATATAAAGTGAAGAGGATTGGTCCGAGCACAGATCCTTGTGGAACTCCATGACTAACTTTGGTATGCATGGAGGACTCATCGTTAACATGTACAAACTGAAATCGATCTGATAAATAGGACTTAAACCAGCTTAGAGCGGTTCCTTTGATGCCAATGAAATGTTCCAGTCTCTGTAATAGGATCTGATGGTCAATGGTATCAAATGCAGCACTAAGATCTAATAAAACCAATACAGAGACAAGTCCTTTGTCTGATGCAGTCAGGAGATCACTAGTAATTTTCACCAGTGCTGTCTCTGTGCTATGATGGGCTCTAAATCCTGACTGAAAATCCTCAAATAAACTATTGCTATGTAGAAAGTCACACAGCTGTTTGGCTGACTGCTTTCTCCAGGACCTTAGAGATAAATGGAAGGTTAGATATAGGTCTATAGTTGGCTAAAACATCTGGATCCAGGTTGGGCTTTTCAGAAGAGGTTTAATTACAGCTACTTTAAAGTACTGTGGCACGTAGCCTGTTGATAAAGACAAATTGATCACATCCAGCAGAGAAGTGCCAACCAAGGGCAAAACTTCTTTTAGCAGCCTAGTCGGGATGGGGTCTAAGAGGCAGGTAGATGGTTTAGATGAAGAAATTATTGAAGTTAGTTGATAAAGATTGAGGGAAGCAAAGCAGTCCAAACATATAACTGGTTCTACAGCTGTTCCCAAAGTTCCTGAGTATAGACTTAAGTCGGTGCCAGTTGAGGGCAGGTCTTGGTGGATTTTGTTTCTAATAGCTAGAATTTTATCATTAAAGAAGCTCATGAAGTCATAACTACTGAGAGCTATGGGAATACTTTGCTCAATAGAGCTGTGACTTTCTGTCAGCCTGGCTACAGTGCTGAAAAGAAACCTGGGGTTGTTCCTATTTTCCTCTATTAATGCACCAGGGAATATGCAGATGTGAAAGGGCTGACATGTCACTTGAGTGACCACATACAAGAGGGTCTGACTGTAGCTTGTCCGTTTGACGCATGTTCTAAGACTTTCAATGTAAAGACATCCTTTTCCTCTCACATATCCAGATGTCATAGACAGTGGAATGTCACCCACATAGCGCCTGTTCATCTATGTGAGGATGCAGAACAGTCTATTCCAGATGAGCGTTCACAGGTTGCAGAAAATGTACCTGAAGGAATTGATGTAAATGATGCAGGTCATAGTAAGGATGTTGGGAGTGATACAGTGGAAGATGCCTACACAGAAAATCTAGCTCTGTTTTACCTTGGTTTGCAGGCAAATTATTTAGTCCCAGCCTCCACAATTACAGAGATAGCAAATGAAATGAAAACGCTTCACGATATCCAGCAGGAGTATACAATGGATGCACTATCTCAAGAACTTGAACAGTATGGTGTTCCAACAGAGACATTAACACGTCTCGGGAAGGTTGCATATGAGCAGAGTCCTATGCACAAGGCCTTAAATGCAAATGGTCCTTTAACTACGCACCATTGAAGAATGCAGTATTTCAAAACGCACTATAACTATGTTCAGCCTGTTGAAGTGACACTTGGGTACAATGAGAGAGGGCAGAAGAGGCACTATCATTACATTCCAGTACTGGACAGCCTCAGAGCAATGCTAAGAGAGGGAAGTGCAGCTCTGCAGCGTTCTAACCCTCCTCTTGTGGAAGATAATGCGCTCGTTGATTTCACTGATGGACATGTCATTAGATCTAATACCATGTTTGCCTCAGATCTAGATTCTTTACAGGTGATGCTTTTCAAGGCGCTTTTGAGGTGGCTAATCCTCTTGGATCTGCCAAGCAGAAGCACAAAGTTTTAGCTGTCTACTTCACTCTGGGAAATTTTCATCCACATCACAGATCAACGGTTGATCAAATACAGTTGGTTCTGCTCTGTACAGAGAGAGACTGTAAATATTTTGGAGTTGATAAAGTTTTCAGCGAGCTTGTGTCAGACTTGTGTGAACTGGAGGTAAAGGGTATATCCTTTGAGGGCAAGATCCATACGGTACTGTTGCATGCATAATGGGAGATAACCTGGGCTCCCACATGATTGGTGGCTTTACAGAAAATTTCAGCTTTGCTGAGTATTTCTGTAGATACTGTCTAGTAACAAAACATGTCTTTCAGTCAAGCCCTCTCACAGTTGTCCCTCAGAGAGATCCTGCTGGTTATAATGAGTCTGTGCAGTTTGTGGCCATGCATCAGGGAATTAAGGCGAACAGTGTTTTTAACAAACTGTCACATTTCCAAGTGTGTCAGCCTGGACTGCCGCCTTGTCTAGCACACGACATGTTTGAGGGTGTTGTTGACTACGACGTAGCAATGTATTTGCAGTTCTTGATCAAAACGAAAAAATTGTTCAGTTACGAGTCACTAAATGACAGTCTCAAATCATTTCCTGGTGAAAGCAGCAATAAACCCAGTGCTATTCCTAACAGTGGGACAAAGCTTGGAGGCCATGCAGCCCAAAACAGGTGGCTATTGAGGTTCTTGCCTCTTTTAGTGCATGACAGAATTGAAAATGCTGACAATGCTGTATGGCAGCTGGTACTTCTTCTGAGAGAAATAGTTGAATTTGTCTGTGCACCTAGCCTTTCAGAGTCTCAGATTGCTTACATGAAGGTACTGATTGAAGAGTATGTGGACATGAGGCAGGAGTTATTCCCACATGTAAATCTTAGACCAAAACACCACTATCTGCTTCACTATGCAGATTTGAGTTTACAGTTTGGTCCACTCATACATACTTGGACCATGCGCTTTGAAAGTAAGCATAGCTATTTCAAAAGATGCATCAGGTCAAGTAAAAACTTCAGAAATGTAACAAAGTCACTTGCTGATAGACATCAGTTGTTTCAGGCTTATCAGAGTCAGGGAAGTGTATTTAGCCCCCAGGTTCAGGTTTTGCACTCCACTAACTTTTATCCAGAGCTCTATGATTGTGGCATAAGGGCAGCAGTTGCAGATTTTGGACTAACATCATGTAACTCAGTTGTCACAGATAAAGTCCAAGTTAGAGGTACTACATATGCTAATGGTATGCTTGTCTTACTGAGATACACCAAAGGACAGCTACAGTTAGGGCAAATAGTGTGCACTTTTATCAAAAGTGAAACCACTGTCCTACTTTTGCTTCGAGGAAAAACTGCCAGCTGGGTGCCTGAGCTTGGAGTCTATAAAATCGATAAAAATAATTCCGATGAGCTTAGTTGCATAAATATTGACAAGCTTGATGATTATGCTACACTTTCTTTTTACCACAGAGGTGCAAGGTTACTCATTCCACTTAAGCATATGGCGCTATGGAGCTTGTGAAAGAGTTAGTTATGAAAGCTATGCCATCACTCAGTTGTGATCTCATGGACTCACTCATGGCCAGACTGGAGGTGATTGGAGTAAACAGCATCAATGACCTTAACTTTGTCAAGACTGAGGACGTCGATGGAATTCTGCCACCCATTCAGTGCAGAAGGCTTATTCAAGCATTCACTGCAGGTAAGATTTCTAACCCCAATCCTTCTGCAGCATGTATACATACATACATACTGTATACAAACATAACATTGAGCATGTTGTTCATGTTTTGGTTATATTATCCATAGAAGCTGTACTTGGCTCCGCTTCGACACCTCTGCCACAGAATGTAAACCTCCAACCTCCGACGCCTGGTCCCACGGAGTATTCACCATCACGTGAGACATATGCTGTACCATGGCACAAAATGCCACCAAACCTCATGCTTGCCTTAAGTGAAAAGAAAAGACCAAAGCCTAAAGAGAGAAGAGAGCTAGTTCGTATTGTTGTCGATGATGTACTCAGTAAAGAGCATGGAAGACCTGGAAGAGCAAAGCTGCGGGAGGTTGCGAGGCAGATTGTAGACCAGTATCCCTGCTCTTTCCAAGACAGAGAGCTCAATGGAACGAACGTCATTGGAACAGGATATGATGCTCTCTTTATACAGCTTGAAAACAGAGTTGAAAATGTTCGGAGGCCATTAAGCTTCACCTCAGCCAAGAGGCCAACAGAGACTGAAGATGCAATAAGGAAGAAATCCATGCGCTCAGATCGTTACGGATGTGTGGAGTGGCAGCCTGCTATTGAGGGTACAGCCGAACTAGAATCTAAACAAGATGAATTGAAAAGTGCCTTCAAAACCCATCATCTTCATGATTCATGTGTTAGAAAAATGATGGCCGAAACGTATTGCATCCAACGGGTAACTGTCAATACAGGAAAAACTGTGAACGGTGTAATGGAAGAGTGGCCCTTCCTGTTTGAAGCCATTCACCTGTTTGACCACACGTGTACCCTCCTTGGCTTTCCAGTGCAAACAAAGCTGGCAGAGGAACTGTCAAGAAAAGGAAAGAGCATTAAAGACTTTCTTGACTCAAAAGGGACAAAGATACAAGGTGAAGATCCAATACAGCTAATCTCTGGGATTGCGAAATTCTTCAAGGAAAATCCTGGTCACCTCTTCTACCAAAATGAGGTAGGTTTAGACTTTTTATTAGCTTGTTTTTGTTTTACAGATATACAATATATCGGGGTATATTTCTACTTATTTCTTATCTCACCATTTTTAAATCTACTTCACTCGCCACCTTATTTTAGTCTTTAGCTCACTAGCCTAGGCTACTTGCCTCTACTTCCTTTGCTGAAAACACACCGGCTTTCCCCATCTTTTGTGTCTCTCTGCCCCTTTGTGTCTGTTTTACTGACCTTCTCTATCAGCAGTATGTTTTGTAAAGTCCTCAGAAAGACAGAGATTTTGGCTTTTTTGAATTTTTCCACCAGCAATTCGATTTTTCAGTGGCAGGTGCGCCGCATGTGGAGGAGGCTTGTTAATGGCCCATCAAAACAAAACCAACATGATACCAAATGACATCTGCACTGGTGTGTTCACTCTTCTTTACCTGGTCCATGCTTGTAAAATATCCACTGTTTTTTCGAGCTGGACCCGAATATTCAATCATTGGGTACATTTTCAATTTTGGGATTCAAATATTGAGGTTTTTTGCATGCGTCTGACCTCTGCTTACAACAGTGAATGTAACGCTCCAGTTTACATCAAAGGGGGAAACAATTTAACATGTTCAAGTTCTGTTTTTCATAAAGATATGTTCTCATTCTAGCTGCCTCCTCTGTAGAGTAAATGCTCTGTATTTGTATAGCGCCTTTCTAGTCTTTTCGACCACTCAAAGCGCTTTTACACTACATTTGCATTCACCTTTCACTCACATTCACTCACTGAGCCTAAGTGCTCAAACAGAAACTAACATTCACATACATTCATACACTGGCGGAACAGCTGCCAGGGGCAATTCTGAGTTCAGTGTCTTGCCCAAGGACACTTCGAAATGCAGCCAGCGGGGAGCTGGGGATTGAACCACCTTTCAGTTAACAGCTAACCCGCTCTACTCCTGAGCCACAGCCACCCCAACTAGGAGTAACACACTATATTAATATTTTTGTTCAACTTTTTTAAGTTGAGAAATATAAATTTCAGATGTCAGTATTTTGTGCATTTCCCTTGATAAGTAAGCAAGTAGCCTCATAGCACCATATGTTCCATTCTAATCTAATTTCAATATTGTCCACAGTAATCGCAAAATGTCCTTTTCTCCAAATCATGTATCCCTAAAATTTGTCAAAAAAAGGAGTGGTGGAGGAAGGAGTCAGTAAGTAAATAACCTAGACTTCCCCTCCTTTCAGGCTTAACAAGAGTTTTTACTAAACCTGCTTTGTGAAACATGGCCTAGGACAAATTTCTTACTTTAAATATAGCTTAGGTACTTGTCCTTTCTTTACCCGCTCTTCTCTTTCGCCGTGCCTCATCTTGGTGAAATACTTTTCATTTATCATGACCTGACAATATAGGGGCTCCAACATTAAAGTGTCTTTGATTTATTTTCCAACAACAGGACCCAACTGCTGCTGGACTGAGCATCCCAAGCACCCCCTGCATCCTTATAATGGGTATGTAGTCTGTTATCATGGTAACACATATCACATCAGCAAACTTATGTTTTTTTTAAGACAATTGTAAAAAAAAATTAAAGCTGCAAGCAGCGATGGGCGGGCCCTCGCACCTGTAGCGCGTCGGGGTGTCATGCGGCCGCGTTGCATATTCTGGAGCTCTGCCGGTGCGGCTGTGCATTTGCTACGCGCTTCGGACGTTGCATGAAGGTTTTGTACCTCACTTCCTGTTGCCAGCAGGTGGCGCTATGACTGTGGGTGAATGTGGGCATGTAGATGTGTTCAGGGCGGGACTCTTATCCTACATGTAAAGTTTGGTGCAGATGTGAGCATCTACAGTGAAGTTACAACCACTTCCTGTGTCATGGCGAAGACGTAATCTTTGACGCCACGCCACGGACACGCCGATTGACGAAAACTCACAGATAGCACAACTTTTCATCCTCAATGCCTTTAGAAGGCACAGCAGATATTTGAAGTCGATCCGACTATATCTCTAGGAGGAGTTAGTTAAAATAGGGAGTGAGTAAATCATCCAAAAATGGCCGTGAAATTCAAAATGGCCGACTTCCTGTCGAGTTTAGGGTATGGGTTCAAGAGGCTTTTTTGCGCGTCTGGACATGCCAGATGTACCACAGAAATTTCGTACATGTAGGTCAAACGTGCGGCTGGGGCTGCTTCGTTAAAGGTCACTTCCTGTTGCCAGCAGGTGGCGCTATGGCTGGGGGTGAATGTTGGCATGTACATGTGTTCAGGGCGGGACTCTTGTCAAGCGTGCCTAATTTCATGCAGATCTGAGCATGTACAATGAAGTTACAACAACTTCCTGTTTCATGGCGAATCGTCGACGGCACGGACACGCCCATCGACGAAAACGCGCAGATAGCACAACTTTACATCTTCAATGCCTTGAGAAGGCACAGCAGAAATTTAAAGTCGATCCGACTAAATCCCTAGGAGGAGTTCGTTAAAGTACGAAGTGTGCAAATCGTCCCAAAATGGCCACCAAATTCAAAATGGCGGACTTCCTGTCGAGTTTAGGGTATGGATTCTTGAGGCTTTTTTGTGCGTCTTGATATGACACACGTCCCCACCAAATTTCGTCCATGTAGGTCGAACCTGGACGAGGGGCTAATTTTTTCTAATTTTCTAGGTGGCGCTAGTGAGCCATTTTGCCCCGCCCATCCGCGAAACCCACAAAATATGAAATTTTTCACCAGTCCTGACACGCGTGCCAAATTTGGTGAGTTTTCGAGCATGTTGCGGCCGCGAAAAATGAGCTTACTTTGCAGAAAAATAAAGAAAAATTAAAGCTGCAAGCAGCGATGGGCGGGCCCTCGCACCTGTAGCGTGTCGGGGGATGATGCGGCCGCGTTGCATATTCTGGAGCTCTGCCGGTGCGGCTGTGCATTTGCTACGCGATTCGGACGTTGCATGAAGGTTTTGTATCTCACTTCCTTTTGCCAGCAGGTAGCGCAATGACTGGTGGTGAATTTCGACATGTAGATTTGTGCTGGGCGGGACTCTAATTAAGCATGTAAAATTTCATGCAGATCAGAGCATGTACACTGAAGTTACAAGAACTTCCTGTGTCATGGCGAAGACTTGATGTTTGACCCCACGCCACGGACACGCCGATTGACGAAAGTGCGCAGATAGCACATCTTGTCATCGTCAATGCCTTTAGAAGGCACAGCAGAAAATTGAAGTCTGCCGGACTAAATCCCTAGGAGGAGTTAGTTAAAGTACAGAGTGTGTAAATCATCCAAAAATGGCCGCACAATTCAAAATGGCCGACTTCCTGTCGGGTTTAGGGCATCGCTCCAAGAGGCTTTTTTGTGCGTCTGGACATGATCCATGTGCCACAGAAATTTCGTACATATAGGTAAAGCGTGCGGCGGGGCTGCTTCGTTAAAGGTCACTTCCTGTTGCCAGCAGGTGCGCTATGACTGTGGGTGAATGTCGGCATGTACACGTGTTCAGGGCTGGGCTCTTGAATAGCGTGCAAAATTTCGATGCAGATCTGAGCATATACAGCCAAGTTGCAACAACTTCCTGTTTCGGTGGCGAATCATCGACGCCACGGACACGCCCATTGACGAACAGCGCAGATAGCACAACTTTACATCGTCAATGCCTTTAGAAGGCACAGCAGAAATTTGAAGTCGATCCGACTAAATCCCTAGGAGGAGTTCGTTAAAGTACGCGAGTGTGTAAATCGTGCCGAAATGGCGGCCAAATTCAAAATGGCGGACTTCCTGTCGAGTTTAGGGCATCGCTCCAAGAGGCTTTTTTGTGCGTCTGGACATGATACATGTGACACAGAAATTTCATACATGTAGGTCAAGCGTGCGGCTGGGGCTGCTTCGTTAAAGGTCACTTCCTGTTGCCAGCAGGTGGCGCTATGACTGGGGGTGAATGCCGGCATGTACATGTGTTCAGGGTGGGACTCTTATTAAACGTGTAAAATTTCGTTGCAGATCTGAGCATGTACACTGAAGTTACAACAACTTCCTGTTTCATGGCGAATCATCGACGCCACGGACACGCCCATTGACGAAAACGCGCAGATAGCACAACTTTACATCATCAATGCCTTCAGAAGGCACAGCAGAAATTCTAAGTCGATCCGACTAAATCCCTAGGAGGAGTTCGTTAAAGTACGGAGTGTGTAAATCACCAAAACTTTGCCATAAAATTCAAAATGGCCGACTTCCTGTTGAGTTTAGGGCATCGCTCCAAGAGTCTTTTGTGCGTCTGGACATGATAGATGTACCACAGAATTTTCATACATGTAGGTCAAAGCGTGTGGCGGGGCTGCTTCGTTTAAGGTCACTTCCTGTTGCCAGCAGGTGGCGCTATGACTATGGTTGAATGTTGGCATGTACATTTGTTCAGGGCGGGACTCTTGTCAAATGTACAAAATTTGGTGCAGATCTGAGCATTTATAGCGAAGTTACCACAACTTCCTGTTTCATGGCTGAATTGTCGACGGCACGGACACGCTCATTGACTAACAGCGCAGATAGCACAACTTTACATCGTCAATGCCTTGAGAAGGCACAGCAGAAATTTGAAGTCGATCCGACTAAATCCCTAGGAGGAGTTCGTTAAAGTACGAAGTGTGCAAATCGTCCCAAAATGGCCACCAAATTCAAAATGGCGGACTTCCTGTCGAGTTTAGGGTATGGGTTCTTGAGGCTTTTTTGTGCGTCTTGATATGATACACGTCCCCACCAAATTTCGTGCATGTAGGTCGAACGGGGACGAGGGGCTAATTTTTTCTAATTTTCTAGGTGGCGCTAGCGAGCCATTTCGCCCGCCATCCGCTGAAACCCACAAAATACGAAATTTTTCACCAGTCCTGACATACGTACCAAATTTGGTGAGTTTTCGAGCATGTTGCGACGCTGAAAATTGAGCTTACTTTGCAGAAAAAAGAAAAAAAAAGAAATATAATCCTAACAGTTTCAATAGGGTCCTTCGCACGTTTCGTGCTCGGGCCCTAAAAAAAATAATCCTAACAGTTTCAATAGGGTCCTCGCACGGTTCGTGCTCGGGCCCTAAAAAAATTATTAAAAATTAAAGCTGCAAGCAGCGATGGGCGGGCCCTCGCACCTGTAGCGCGTCAGGTTGTGATGCGGCCGCGTTGCATAGTCTGGAGCTCGGCCGGTGCATCTGTGCATTTGCAACGCGATTTGGACGCTGCATGAAGGTTTTGTACCTCACTTCCTGTTGCCAGCAGGTGGCGCTATGACTGTGGGTGATTGTCGACATGTACATGTGTTCAGGCCGGGACTGTTATCCTACATGTAAAGTTTGGGGCAGATGTGAGCATGTACATTGAAGTTACAACAACTTCCTGTGTCATGGCGAAGACTTGTTCTTTGACGCCACGCCACGGACACGCTCATCGACGAAAACTTCGCCAGATAGCACAACTTTTCATTGTCAATGCCGTTAGAAGGCACAGCAGAAATTTGAATTGGATCCGACCATATCTCTAGGAGGAGTTAGTTAAAGTACAGTGTGTGTAAATCACCAAAACTTTGCCATAAAATTCAAAATGGCCGACTTCCTGTTGAATTTAGGGAGTGGCCCAAGAGGCTTTTGTTAGCGTCTGGACATGGTAGATATACCACAGAAATTCCAGTATCTGTCGGTTAAGCGTGGCGCGGGGCTGCTTCGTTAAAGGTCACTTCCTGTTGCCAGCAGGTGGCGCTATGACTGTGGGTGAATGTTGGCATGTAGATGTTCAGGGCGGGACTGTTGTCAAGCGTGTAAAATTTCGTGCAGATCTGAGCATGTACAATGAAGTTACAACAACTTCCTGTTTCATGGCGAATCATCGACGCCATGGATACGCCCATTGACGAAAACGCGCAGATAGCACAACTTTGCATCGTCAATGCCTTTAGAAGGCACAGCAGAAATTTGAAGTCGATCCGACTAAATCCCTAGGAGGAGTTCGTTAAAGTACGGAGTGTGTAAATCATCCAAAAATGGCGGCAAAATTCAAAATGGCCGACTTCCTGTTGGGTTTAGGGCATCGCTCCAAGAGGCTTTTTTGTACCTCTTGACATGATACATGTCCCCCAAAAATTTTGTGTGTGTAGGTCAAACATGTTGCGGGGGCTGCTTCGTTAAAGGTCACTTCCTGTCGCCAGCAGGTGGCGCTATGACGGTGGGTAAATTTCGGCATGTACATGTGTTCAGGGCGGGACTGTTGTCAAGCGTGTAAAATTTCGTGCAGATCTGAGCATGTACAATTAGGTTACAACAACTTCCTGTTTCATGGCGAATCATCGACGCCACGGACACGCCCATTGACGAAAACGCGCAGATAGCACAACTTTACATCGTCAATGCCTTTAGAAGGCACAGCAGAAATTTGAAGTCGATCCGACTAAATCCCTAGGATGAGTTCGTTAAAGTACGAAGTGTGTAAATCGTCCCAAAATGGCCGCAAAAATCAAAATGGCGGACTTCCTGTCGAGTTTAGGGTATGGGTTCTTGAGGCTTTTTTGTGCGTCTTGATATGATACACGTCCCCACCGAGTTTCGTGCATGTAGGTCGAACGTGGACGAGGGCCAAATTTTTTCTAATTTTGCAGGTGGCGCTAGCGAGCCATTTTGCCCGCCCATCCAGCTGAAACCCACAAAATACTGAAATTTTTCACCAGTCCTGACATGTGTGCCAAATTTGGTGAGTTTTCGAGCATGTTAGCGCCGCGAAAAATGAGCTTACTTTGCAGAAAAAAAAGAAAGAAAGAAAGAAAGAAAAAAAATTAAAGCTGCAAGCAGCGATGGGCGGGCCCTCGCACCTGTAGCACGTCGGAGTGTGATGCGGCCGCGTTGCATATTGTGGAGGTCGGCCGGTGCGTCTGTTCATTTGCTATGCGCTTCGGACGCTGCATGAAGGTTTTGTACCACACTTCCTGTTGCCAGCAGGTGGCGCTATGACTGTGGCTAAATGTCGGCATGTACATGTGTTCAGGGTGGTACTGTTATCCTACATGTAAAGTTTTGTGCAGATGTGATCATCTACAGTGAAGTTACAACCACTTCCTGTATCATGGCGATGACTTGATCTTTGACGCCACGCCACGGACACGTCCATTGACGAAAACGCGCGAGATAGCACAACTTTACATCGTCAATGCCTTTAGAAGGCACAGCAGAAATTTGAAGTCGATCCGACTCTATCTCTAGGAGGAGTTAGTTAAAATACTGAGTGTGTAAATCACCAAAACTTTGCCATAAAATTCAAAATGGCCGACTTCCTGTTGAGTTTAGGGCAACGCTCCAAGAGGCTTTTGTGCGTCTGGACATGATAGATGTACCACAGAAATTTCGTACATGTAGGTCAAACCTGTGTCGGGGCTGCTTCGTTGAAGGTCACTTCCTGTTGCCAGCAGGTGGCGCTATGACTATGGTTGAATGTTGGCATGTACATTTGTTCAGGGCAGGACTGTTGTCAAATGTACAAAATTTGGTGCAGATCTGAGCATGTATAGCGAAGTTACTACAACTTCCTGTTTCATGGCGTAATCATCGACGCCACGGACACGTCCATCGACTAAAACGCGCAGATAGCACAACTTTTAATCGTCAATGCCTTTAGAAGGCACAGCCGAAATTTGAAGTCGATCTGATTACATCCCTAGGAGGAGTTAGTTAAAGTACGGAGTGTGTAAATCGTCCCAAAATGGTCGCGACAATTGAAAATGGCGGACTTCCTGTTGGGTTTAGGGCATGGCTCCAAGAGGCTTTTGTACCTCTGGCCATGATACATGTGCCACAGAAATTTCGTACATGTAAGTCAAACGTCGCGGCGAGGGCTGCTTCATTAAAGGTCACTTCCTGTCGCCAGCAGGTGGCGCTATGACTGCGGGTGAATGTCGGCATGTAGATTTGTTCAGGGCGGGACTCTTGTCAAATGGGCAAAATTTGGTGCAGATCTGAGCATGTACAGCCAAGTTACTACAACTTCCTGTTTCATGGTGAATCGTCAATGCCACGGACACGTCCATCGATCGAAAACGTCCAGATAGCACAACTTTAGATCGCCAATGCCTTTACAAGGCACAGCAGAAATTTGAAGTCGATCCGACTAAATCCCTAGGAGGAGTTAGTTAAAGTACAGAGTATTTAAATCGTCCAAAAATGGCGGCACAATTCAAAATGGCGGACTTCCTGTCGAGTTTAGGGTATGGATTCTTGAGGCTTTTTGTGCATCTTGATAGGATACACCTCCCCAAAATTTTGTGCGTGTAGATCAAACGTCGGCGGCGGGGCTGCTTCGTTAAAGGTCACTTCCTGTTGCCAGCAGGTGGCGCTATGACTGTGGGTGAATGTCGGCATGTAGATTGGTTCAGGGCGGGACTCTTGTCAATAGTGTCAAATTTCGTGCAGATCTGAGCATGTACAGCCAAGTTACAACAACTTCCTGTTTCATGGCGTAATCATCGAAGCCACGGACACGCCCATTGACTAAAAGCGCGCAGATAGCAACAACTTTGAATCGTCAATGCCTTGAGAAGGCACAGCAGAAATTTGAAGTTGATCCGACTAAATCCCTAGGAGGAGTTCGTTAAAGTACGAAGCGTGCAAATCGTCCCAAAATGGCCACCAAAT
This sequence comes from Lepomis macrochirus, assembly GCA_024633595.2. NCBI lineage: Eukaryota > Metazoa > Chordata > Actinopteri > Centrarchiformes > Centrarchidae > Lepomis > Lepomis macrochirus. The sequence continues at coordinate 36,112,626 of JALXJV020000013.1, read as the reverse complement.
TCAAAATGGCGGACTTCCTGTCGAGTTTAGGGTATGGGTTCTTGAGGCTTTTTTGTGCGCCTTGATATGATACATGTCCCCACCAAATTTCGTGCATGTAGGTCGAACGCGGACGAGGGGCTAATTTTTTCTAATTTTCTAGGTGGCTTAGCGAAGCCATTTTGCCACGCTCATCCAGCTGAAACCCACAAAATACTGAAATTTTTCACCAGTCCTGACATGCGTGCCAAATTTGGTGAGTTTTCGAGCATGTTGAGGCCGCGAAAATTGAGGCTACTTTGCAGAAAAAAGAAAGAAAAAAAAAAATTAAAGCTGCAAGCAGCGATGGGCGGGCCCTCGCACCTGTAGCGCGTCGGGGTGTGATACGGCCGCGTTGCATATTCTGGAGCTCGGCCGGTGCATCTATGCATTTGCTACGCAATTTGTGCGTTGCATGAAGGTTTTGTACCACACTTCCTGTTGCCAGCAGGTGGCGCTATGACTGTGGGTGAATGTCGGCATGTAGATCTGTTCAAGGCGGGACTCTTGTCAAGCGTGTAAAATTTCGTGCAGATCTGAGCATCTACAGTGAAGTTACAACCACATCCTGTGTCATGGCTGAAGAGTTGATCTTTAACGCCACGCCACAGACACGCCCATTGATCGAAAACTTCGCGAGATAGCACAACTTTTCGTCGTCAATGCCCTTAGAAGGCACAGCAGAAATTTGAAATCAATCCGACTGAAACCCTAGGAGGAGTTAGTTAAAGTACGTAGTGTGTAAATCACCAAATACTTGACGTAATATTCAAAATGGCCGACTTCCTGTTGGGTTTGGGGCATTGCTCCAGGAGGCTTTTGTGCGCCTTGACATGATAGATGTGCCACAGAAATTTCGTACATGTAGGTAAAGCGTGCAGCGGGGCTGCTTCGTTAAAGGTGACTTCCTTTGCCAGCAGGTGGCGCTATGACTGGGGGTGAATGTCAGCATGTAGATTTGTTCAGGGCGGGAGTCTTGTCACACGTGTAAAATTTCGTGCAGATCTGGAGCATGGACAGGCAAGTTACAGCAACTTCCTGTTTCTTGGCGTAATCATCGACGCCATCGGACACGCCCATCGACTAAAATGCGCAGATAGCACAACTTTACATCGTCAATGCCTTTAGAAGGCACAGCAGAAATGTGAAGTCGATCCGACTAAATCCCTAGGAGGAGTTCGTTAAAGTACGGAGGTGTAAATCGTCCCAAAATAGCCTCCAAATTCAAAATGGCCGACTTCCTGTTGAGATTAGAGGAGTGGTCCAAGAGGCTTTTTTTGTGCGTCTTGACATGATAGATATACCACAGAAATTCCGTAACTGTAGGTTAAACGTGGGCGGGGCTGCTTCGTTAAAGGTCACTTCCTGTCGCCAGCAGGTGGCGCTATGACTGTGGGTAAATGTCGGCATGTACTTGTGTTCAGGGCGGACTCTTGTCAAACGTGTAAAATTTCGAGCAGATTGAGCATGTACACTGAAGTTACTCCAACTTCCTGTTTCATGGCTGAATCATCGACGCCTACGGACACGTCCATCGACGAAAACGCGCAGATAGCACAACTTTACATCTTCAATGCCTTGAGAAGGCACAGCAGAAATTTGAAGTCGATCGGACTAAATCCCTAGGAGGAGTTCGCTAAAGTACGAAGTGTGCAAATCGTCCCAAAATGGCCACCAAATTCAAAATGGCGGACTTCCTGTCGACTTGAGGGTATGGGTTCTTGAGGCTTTTTGTGCGTCTTGATATGATACACGTCCCCACCAAATTTCGTGCATGTAGGTCGAACGGGGACGAGGGCTAACTTTTCTAATTTTCTAGGTGGCGCTAGCGAGCCATTTTGCCACACCCGTCCGCGAAACCAACAAAATACGAAATTTTTCACCAGTCCTGACACGCGTGCCAAATTTGGTGAGTTTTCGAGCATGTTGAGGCCTCGAAAAATGAGCTTACTTTGCAGAAAAATAAAGAAAATTAAAGCTGCAAGCAGCGATGGGCGGGCCCTCGCACCTGTAGCACGTCGGAGTGTGATGCGGCCGCGTTGCATATTGTGGAGCTCGGCCGGTGCGTCTGTGCATTTGCTATGCGCTTCGGACACTGCATGAAGGTTTTGTAGCCCACTTCCTGTTGCCAGCAGGTGGCGCTATTACTGGGGGTGAATGTCGGCATGTACATGTGTTCAGGGTGGTACTGTTATCCTACATGTAAAGTTTTGTGCAGATGTGATCATCTACAGTGAAGTTACAACCACTTCCTGTATCATGGCGATGACTTGATCTTTGACGCCACGCCACGGACACGCCCATTGACGAAAACGCGCAGATAGCACAACTTCACATCGTCAATGCCTTTAGAAGGCACAGCAGAAATTTGAAGTCGATCCGACTCTATCTCTAGGAGGAGTTAGTTAAAATACGGAGTGTGTAAATCACCAAAACTTTGCCATAAAATTCAAAATGGCCGACTTCCTGTTGAGTTTAGGGCATCGCTCCAAGAGGCTTTTTTGTGCTTCTGGACATGACAGATGTACCACAGAAATTTCGTACATGTAGGTCAAACCTGTGTCGGGGGCTGCTTCGGTGAAGGTCACTTCCTGTTGCCAGCAGGTGGCGCTATGACTATGGTTGAATGTTGGCATGTACATTTGTTCAGGGCGGGACTGTTGTCAAACGTACAAAATTTGGTGCAGATCTGAGCATGTATAGCGAAGTTACTACAACTTCCTGTTTCATGGCTGAATCGTCGACGCCACGGACACGTCATCGACGAAAACACGCAGATAGCAACAACTTTTCATTGTCAATGCCTTTAGAAGGCACAGCAGAAATTTGAAGTCGATCCGACTAAATCCCTAGGAGGAGTTTGTTAAAGTACGGAGCGTGTAAATTGTCCCAAAATGGTCGCGACAATTCAAAATGCCCGACTTCCTGTTGGGTTTAGACCATGGCTCCAAGAGGCTTTTATGTTCCTCTGGACATGATACATGTGCCACAGAAATTTCATTTATGTAGGTCAAACGTCGCGGCGGGGGCTGCTTTGTTAAAGGTCACTTCCTGTTGCCAGAAGGTGGCGCTATGACTATGGTTGAATGTTGGCATGTACATTTCTTCAGGGCGGGACTCTTGTCAAATGTACAAAATTTGGTGCTGATCTGAGCATTTATAGCGTAAATTACTACAACTTCCTGTTTGATGGCGAATCGTCGACGGCACGGACACGCCCATCGACGAAAACGCGCAGATAGCACAACTTCACATCTTCAATGGTTTGAGAAGGCACAGCAGAAATTTGAAGTCGATCCGACTAAATCCCTAGGAGGAGTTCGTGAAAGTACGGAGTGTGCAAATCGTCCCAAAATGGCCACCAAATTCAAAATGGCGGACTTCCTGTCGAGTTTAGGGTATGGGTTCTTGAGGCTTTTTTGTGCGTCTTGATATGATACACTTCCACACCAAATTTCGTGCATGTAGGTCGAACGGGTAGGAGGGGCTAATTTTTTCTAATTTTCTAGGTGGCGTTAGCGAGCCATTTTGCCCCGCCCATCCGCGAAACCCACAAAATACGAAATTTTTCACCAGTCCTGACATGCGTGCCAAATTTGGTGAGTTTTCGATCATGTTGAGGCTGCGAAAAGTGAGCTTACTTTGCAGAAAAAGAAAAAAGAAAAAAGAAAGAAAAAAAAAAATAATCCTAACAGTTTCAATAGGGTCCTCGCACGGTTCGTGCTCGGGCCCTAATTAAAGCTGCAAGCAGCGATGGACGGGCCCTCGCACCTGTAGCGCGTCGGGGTGTGAGCTGGTCGCGTTGCCTATTGTGCACCCCTGCGTGCACGGCTGTGAATTTTCTATGCGCTTCCGAGGCTGCAGGAAGGTTTTGTACCTCACTTCCTGTTGCCAGCAGGTGGCGCTATGATTGGGGGTGAATCGCAGCATGTACATGTGTTAAGGGCGGGAGTCTTATTAAATGTGTAAAATTTTGTGCAGATCTGAGCATGTACAGCCAAGTTATAACAACTTCCTGTTTCATGGCGAATCATCGACGCCACGGACACGCCCATCGATGAAAACGCGCAGATAGCACAACTTTACATCGTCAGTGCCTTGAGAAGGCAAAGCAGCAATTTGAAGTCAATCCGACTAAATCCCTAGGAGGAGTTCGTTAAAATATGGAGTGTGTAAATCATCCAAAATTGCCATAAAATTCAAAATGGCGGACTTCCTGTTTGGTTTACGGCATCGCTCCAGGAGGCTTTTGGTACGTCTGGACATGATCCATGTGCCACAGAAATTGTGTACATGTAGGTCAAACGTGGTCCGGGGCTGTTCCGTTAAAGGTCACTTTCGGTTGCCAGCAGGTGGCGCTATGACTGTGGGTGAATGTCGGCATGTAGGTTTGTTCAGGGCAGGACTGTCATGCTACGTGGTAAAATTTCGTGCAGATCTGAGCATGTACAATGAAGTTACAACAACTTCCTGTTTCATGGCTTAATCATCGACGCCATCGGACACGCCCATTGACGAAAACGCGCAGATAGCACAACTTTGCATCGTCAATGCCTTTAGAAGGCACAGCAGAAATTTGAAGTCGATCCGACTAAATCCCTAGGAGGAGTTAGTTAAAGTAGGGAGTGAGTAAATAGTCCAAAATGGCCATAAAATTCAAAATGGCCGACTTCCTGTGGAGTTTAGGGCATCGCTCCAAGAGGCTTTTGGTACGTCTGGACATGATACATGTGCCACAGAAATTTCATAAGTGTAGGTCAAAGGTGCGTCGGGGCTGCTTTTTTAAAGGTCACGCCATGTTGCCAGCAGGTGGCGCTATGACTGTGGGTGAATGTCAGCATGTAGATTTGTTGAGGGCGGGACTGTTGTCAATCGTGTAAAATTTCGTGCAGATCTGAGCATGTACAATGAAGTTACAACAACTTCCTGTTTCATGGTGAATCATCGACGCCACGGACACGCTTCATTGACGAAAACGCTCAGAGAGCACAACTTTACATCGTCAATGCCTTTGGAAGGCACAGCAGAAATTTGAAGTCGATCCGACTAAATCCCTAGGAGGAGTTCGTTAAAGCACGAAGCGTGCAAATCGTCCCAAAATGGCGTCCAAATTCAAAATGGCGGACTTCCTGTCGACTTTAGGGTATGGGTCCTTGAGGCTTTTTTGTGCGTCTTGATATGATACACGTCCCCACCAAATTTCGTGCATGTAGGTCGAACGTGGACGAGGGGCTAATTTTTCTAATTTTCTAGGTGGCGTTAGCGAGCCATTTTGCCCCGCCCGTCCGTGGAAACCCACAAAATACGAAATTTTCACCAGTCCTGACATGTGTGCCAAATTTGGTGAGTTTTCGAGCATGTTGAGGCCAATGAAAATTGAGCTTACTTTGCAGAAAAAAGAAAGAAAGAAAAAAAAAAAAATAATCCTTACAATTTCAATAGGGTCCTCGCACGGTTCGTGCTCGGGCCCTAATTAAAGCTGCAAGCACCTGTAGCGCGTCGGGGTGTGATGCGGCCGCGTTGCATATTCTGGAGCTCTGCCGGTGCGGCTGTGCCTTTGCTACGTGCTTCGGACGCTGCATGACGGTGTTGTACCTCACTTCCTGTTGCCAGCAGGTGGCGCTATGACTGTGGGTGATTGTGGGCATGTAAATGTGTTCAGGGCGGGACTCTTATCCTACATGTAAAGTTTGGTGAAGATGTGAGCATCTACAGTGAAGTTACAGCCACTTCCTGTGTCATGGCGAAGACTCGATGTTTGACGCCACGCCACAGACACGCCCATTGACTGAAAACTCACAGATAGCAACAACTTTTCATCGTCAATGCCTTTAGAAGGCACAGCAGAAATCTGAAATCGATCGGACTAAATCCCTAGGAGGAGTTAGTTAAAATATGGAGTGTGTAAATCATCTAAAATGGACGCACAATTCAAAATGGCCGACTTCCTGTTGAGATTAGAGGAGTGATCCAAGAGGCTTTTTTGTGCGTCTGGACATGATAGATATACCACAGAAATTCTGTAACTGTAGGTTAAACGTGCAGCGGGGGCTGCTTCGTTAAAGGTCACTTCCTGTTGCCAGCAGGTGGCGCTGTGACCGTGGGCAAAATTCGGCATGTACATGTGTTCAGGGCGGGACTCTTGTCAAACGTGCAAAAGTTCGTGCAGATCTGAGCATGTACAGTAAAGTTACAACAACTTCCTGTTTCATGGCGAATCATCGACGCCACGGACACGCCCATTGACGAAAACGCGCAGATAGCACAACTTTACATCTTCAATGCCTTTAGAAGGCACAGCAGAAAGTTGAAGTCGATCCGACTAAATCCCTAGGAGGAGTTAGTTAAAATATGGAGTGTGTAAATCATCTAAAAATGGACGCACAATTCAAAATGGCCGACTTCCTGTTGAGATTAGAGGAGTGATCCAAGAGGCTTTTTTGTGCGTCTGGACATGATAGATATACCACAGAAATTCTGTAACTGTAGGTTAAACGTGCAGCGGGGGCTGCTTCGTTAAAGGTCACTTCCTGTTGCCAGCAGGTGGCGCTGTGACCGTGGGCAAAATTCGGCATGTACATGTGTTCAGGGCGGACTCTTGTCAAACGTGCAAAAGTTCGTGGCAGATCTGAGCATGTACAGTAAAGTTACAACAACTTCCTGTTTCATGGCGTAATCATCGACGCCACGGACACGCTCATTGACGAAAACGCGCAGATAGCACAACTTTACATCTTCAATGCCTTTAGAAGGCACTGCAGAAATTTGAAGTCGATCCGACTAAATCCCTAGGAGGAGTTCGTTAAAGTACGGAGTGTGTGAATCGTCCCAAAATGGCGGCCAAATTAAAAATGGCGGACTTCCTGTCGAGTTTAGGGTATGGCTTCTGAGGCTTTTTTTGTGCGTCTTGATATGATACACGTCCCCACCGAGTTTCGTCCATGTAGGTCGAACGTGGACGAGGGGCTAATTTTTTCCAATTTTCTAGGTGGCTTAGCGAGCCATTTTGCTCTCGCCCATCCGCGAAACCTACAAAATACGAAATTTTTCACCAGTCCTGACATCGCTGCCAAATTTGGTGAGTTTTCGAGCATGTTGCGGCCGCTAAAATGGGGCTTACTTTGCAGAAAAATAAAGAAAGAAAGAAAGAAAGAAAAAAAAAAATAATCCTAACAGTTTCAATAGGGTCCTCGCGACCGTTAGTGCTCGGGCCCTAAAAATACACGCCTCGATATCAGCTATATACAGCATCCTACCCTTGAACCTACCCGGCTGCATTCTAACATTAACTTAGCTCTTCTTATGAGCTAGGCTCTATGCATGCTGGCTAATAACTTTTTTTAAGCTGGGTCTCCAGCGAGAGGAAGTGCTGTACAAGTGCGCTATGGCGCTCTGCAATAAAATACGATTTTAAATAGGCTTAGTTAAAAAAATAAATAAATAAAATTAATCTGTGGCGGTCAGCTTTGATATTGTGGTGGGCCACCACAAATAAATGAATGTATGGGAAACACTGTACTATGTAGATTTACAGCCCGACTGATTCATCGGCTGACTGATATGAGCTATTCGCTATTAAACCAGCATCAGCGTTTATGACAACTGATATGAGTATGTTTTATACTATATGTTTTTATTTATTTATATTTAATTCCCTACCAACTTGCCACGTTATTTAACTCAGTTATTATGTAATACCTTTACTGAGGCGTAAAAAGCTGGGTGGTGATGCAGGTGCTGCATCAAATTTGGGGTTGGTGTTCACCTCTTTAGCAGTAAATTTTTAACGGCTAGTTTTTGAACAGGTGTCATCTTCAGTAATGCCCTGGTCAGTCTTAGTGTACCCAAAATGATCCCACACTGCTGACTTCTGCCTTTTCTTTGGCAGAAATAAAGCTTCACAGTTTGGTCCCGCTTGCATAGTTTAGCCAGTGTACAGTAGGCCTAGTAGTCTATACGTCTCTGATAAGCACAGCACTTTAAGCTGGTGCTTTCAATATCAACCTGATCTATGTGTGGTTTACACAGGAAAGGTATGTACTATCCAATTAGTTTTCATAAATCGGCTCTTTTTCACTTAAATATTGGCATTGGCCCCCAAAAATACATATCGGTCGGGCTCTAATGTGGATTGGTGGGAACAAAATCTTAAAATGTATGTAAAATGTAGGGTCTGAAAAAAATATCCATGGGAAAATGAATGCCTTTTTTATGGCATTTTATGAGCATGTTATTAGCAAAAACTACATGGTCAGTAAATAACTAAATTGTTTGAGTGTTACTTTCTGTTTTGAAGTGTTTTCTTGAAGTGGACACGTAGGCTAATGTTTTTCTTTTTGAACTATCTTATGTTTAAGGAGATCGGCGATTCAAGATTGCTGTTGATCAGGAGGTGGTTAATGACCACATAAACTCCCCCGTTGTTGCCCTTAGCTACACTTTCTCTTTGAAATGTTTATAGAGAATATTATTTATACAGGTGCATCTCAGAAAGTTTGAATATTGTGAAAAGGTAAATTTTTTTCCCCCCGGTTTTGTTTGTTTTAGTCTTGATATGGCTTACATCTCCATAGAAATCAACAATCCAAATCTCAAAATATTTGAAGTAAATAATGTTTAACACTGGGGGTGTGACGAGACACTTAACCCACAAAACAAGTCGAGATTTTAACACTATTTTTAAGAAATCTTTAGTGCTGAGTTAAATGAAAAAAATTAGCATTAAACACTTTTTTCCCCGTGCATTCTGATTAATTTTTCTGCACCAGTTAATGGTGATTTATTCATTTATATAAAGAGAAACAGGACAATGCAGGAAAACAGGAACAATGTTGATCTTTAATATCGTTAGGGATGGGGGATCAAGACCCGGTTCCAAAAGCACCCGGTTCCAAAATTTCTCAAAAATCAATATGGTCCGAGCTGATCGATACTGCTATCGAGACTTGCGGGCCCTATGATGTAACGTTATGTCTCGAGCGGCAAATCTGATTTAATTCGAATCGCAATACATAAGAAAATCATCAGGCTGCTGTCTGTGCCTGCTCACTGTCAGTTCAAACACGCACACACAGCGGCAGCAGCAGGGTGAGAGGCTGCGCTGTCTCGTTGGAATACAGTGAGGGTTAAGTTAACTCCAAACTACTGTAATGTTAGTTGATCACAGCTATGCTTGTTACTGTAAGTACGTGCAAATAAATGTTTACAAGTTAAAATACTATACTTTATCAGTACACCTGTCTGTAAGGTAACGTTAAACATGTAGAAAGGGTTCATTTAATCATCTCTGTCCTCAGAATCACATCCTTTGTATTTACACAAACACAGCTAGCGCTAGCTTGGCATTAGCCCAATGTTAAAAACAAGCTACATAGAAAACTGTCTGTCTGGAGCACAGACTGGTCTGTAGTCTTAAAAACTCAGCTGCTGGCTAAGACAAACCAGCCGCTCCTCCTTCTACCTGGTAACGTTACCTGCAGCCAGCGAGAGAGGAGGAGGGACTGATACAGGCTGATGTTATTCTTTCTAAATGTCACTCGCTACTTCTGATGTCAGATAAAGTTATTGAGTTACTTCGCTGTTGTAAACATTAATGTTGTTGCTCTGGAAACAACATTTAAAATATTAAATGAAAAACAACCACGCAGGTAATATGTTCACTTCAATATATGTTTATTTATGGCAAATGATATGTCATCTCTGTATATAACGTTATCACACATTGAATATTTTCCTCACACTATGCAGTCCTACCTCATGTCCGTTTGGGCTGGTCTTACCAAATAACCATCACTAAATAATAGTATCGATAAAGAATTAGATTGTTAAGCAGTCTTAATAAGGGTATCAATATCAATAAAAATTAACGATCCCCATCCCTAATTGTTGTCCTCTTTCTCAATAGTCAGGTGATATGGTGGTTAACTTTTAGTCTTTGGTCGGTAGGCTTTAGCTTGTATCGTTATGTTTTTTCACGTCTATTTGAGTCAGTTTGACAGTTTGAATAAATTCTTCAAATGTATAATGCAAATGCAAACCTGTCTGCTTCTTTCTAAGATCGCCTTTTCCAGAAAATTTGATATTTCTCCGGGTAGTGCAGTAATAGACAAAGGCAGCAGACAGTTTGTCGGACTTAGCAACGGTAACTAAGGGCGGAGTGGCTTAACGAAGTGACTTTTCCAGGTTTTTCCATTGTGTATATTACACATGGATATGAATAATCATTGCATAATTGTAATTTTAAACAAATTACTTCTGCAGTAACCTTATGCTCCCTGCCTATTGTGCACTACAAACGTTGAGAGTACGAATGCTTTTTCCATTAACTGCATATTACTCTGTTGTTTAGTTTCATTCATTACATTACATGTATGGCTAAAAAAACAAATCTATTTCCATCAGAGTTTTCCTGGGGATAAATTCGGATCGAGGTTCAAAGGCAGAGAAAAGGGGAACAAAACAACAACACATCCCTCCAAGGCTGCTGAAGTTCCTCTGTGACCTGAACAACTTCGAAAATCCATGGAAAATCTGAGCATTTTTTCTAAGCTCAAAATGGAACTTGTTTAAGGACAAAGACAAAGGAAAAACTAGAGACTGTATGGACGGCACATTAGGGGGAGGTACCAAAAACACACAAAACTCTGGCTATTCCTTCATGCTTGCTCTTGCTTTAACTCAATATATTCTGTTTTCATTGTGTTTTCATATTGATGAAGTTTGTCAAGCAATAAGTCTTGCCTTGCAGCATGTCAGTTGTTCAGTTGTGTATATGTATAATGTATTGTTTGTTGCTGTTTACAGCAAAGGGGTTTCTGCAAAAACAGGCACTTTTCATGGTGCTATCTGTATATTTTAGTCTATGAACCTGTTTTACAGCACAAAAGGTGTTTTACAGAACAAGCACTTTTTTAATGGAGCTTAGAATGTTGGAACATTTTCAGTTGTGAAGTAGTCTTTTTACTTGTCTAAAGCTGTTTTACTAGCACCAAATGTATTCTACAAAACAAGCAGTTTTTAATGGTTCTTAGAATATTTGTCAATTGTCATTTGTGTATTAGTCTGTGAAAAGTTGTTTTATAGAACAAGCACTTTTTAAATTGTGCTTTGAATGTTGATAAATGCTTGTCATTTCAATGTTTTAGTCTTAACATTTTTTGTAAAAGGGAAAACCCATTGAATGCTCTTCCATGAAGTTTGAGGTTTAAGAAAAAATAAACATGTTCCATTTGTATATATTGTGTGGATTTGGTTGCTTTATTAGCTGTTTTTAGCAAAAGCTGCATTTATGATAGATATACTGTAAATATACAGGATTTTCCGTCTTAGGATTGCCTGAAGTGTCCGTAAAGGGTACAGACAGTATACTGTAAATATACAGAATTTTCCGTTTTAGGATTGACAGAAGTGTCCGCAAAGGGTACAGACGGTATACTGTAAATATACAGAATTTTCCGTTTTAGGATTGACAGAAGTGTCCGTAAAGGGTACAAACAGTATACTGAAAATATACAGAATTTTCCGTTTTAGGATTGACAGAAGTGTCCGTAAAGGGTACAGACAGTATACTGTAAATATACAGAATTTTCCGTTTTAGGATTGACAGAAGTGTCCGTAAAGGGTATAGACAGTATACTGTAAATATACAGAATTTTCCATTTTAGGATTGACAGAAGTGTCCGTAAAGGGTACAGACAGTATACTGTAAATATACAGAATTTTCCGTTTTAGGATTGACGGAAGTGTCCGTAAACTTAACGGAAAAAGTACTGGTAATTTTCTGCCAGGACATTATCCGTTTTTCTACGGATTTTTTTTCTTACAGTGAAGGGTTACCTACGTAACCTGAGACGTTCCCCTTCGAGGGGTGATGACACTATGGGAACGAGATACCCACTATGCCGTGCCGAACCCCCGCCTGCCCTAGTGTGCAGGCAACCTGTGGGCACGACTAGGAGGAGAGCACTCGGGTGCCGGGTGCGGAGGGAAGATCCAGACTATGGAACCGGATGAAGTGTGAGGAGTGGCACAGCCAGCTGCATCACAAACCTCCTGGAGAGATGCTCCAGAGAGGAGAGCCGTGGAGGCTGACATGCCTCTCATGGAGTGAGCCCTTACAGTCATAGGTGAAGGCAATTGCGCACCTGATAGGCCAGGGAATAGTCTGAACAATTCAGTTGCTGATTGTATGTTTGGAAGCTGGGAGCCCAGCCTTGGGGGAATCGAAACACACCAGCCACTGGTCTGCCTTCCTCCACCGGGAGGACCTCAGAGTGTAAATACTCAGTGCTCTGACAGGGCAGAGCAAATGAAGTCTCCCGTCCTTCGCCGTCACATGAGGTGGAGGATGAAACGCCTGCAGTACCACGGGCCCCATCCTGTTGGACTGCACCTTAGGAATGTATCCCGGAAAGGGGTGCAGGATGACCCTCATGTCTCCTGGGGCAAACTCCAGGCATCGAGGAGTAATCGAAAGAGCCTGGAGGTCCCCCACCCTCCTCAGAGAGGTGATAGCGAGGAGAAAGGCCGTCTTCAGGGTCAGGTACTTGGCCTCAGCTGACTCCAGGAGGAATCGTATGACTAGTGGAAGCCTCCCTAGAGACCCATCCCTAGAAGGAGCGTGGAAAGTTGAGATGGCTGCCACGTAAACCTTGAGGGTGGATGGGGAAAGGCCTGCACAGAAGCGGTCCTGCAGAAACTCCAGCACCTGAACCACCGGGCAGGTAACTGGGTCCATCATGCGTTCTGTGCACCATGTGGAGAAAACATTCCATTTTATGCCGTACATCCTCCATGTGGACGGGGCCCTGGAGCTAAGGAGTGTCTCGACTGCTTAGGCCCGCCTCTAGGTACTGTGGCCCCTCAAGGGCCAGACCCACAGCTGCCACAGGGCAGGGCAAGGGTGAAGAACCCGGCCCCCTGCCTGGGACAGCAGGTCTCTCCTCAGAGGGACCTGCCATGGCGGACCTTCTCTTCACCGTGGTCAAAATGGACTTGATACGTGCTGGAGACAGGTGTGCCTGCATCGTCAATGAGTCCCATACCACCCCTTCGAACACAGCTCTGTGGGCGGGTGCCAACACACTTTTCTTCACGTTGAGCCTCAGCCCCAAGCGTTGAAGATGAGCGAGAACGACATCTCGATGTCGAACCGCCAACTCTCGAGACTGAGCCAGGATAAGCCAGTCGTCGATATAGTTGAGTGCTCGGATGCCCTGGAGCCTCAGAGGGGCCAGTGCTGCAACCATACACTTGGAGAAAGTGCGAGTAGAGAGTGCTAGGCGAATGGAAGAACCTGATACTGGTAAGCCACACCCCGAAGGCGAACCTCAGGAACTTCCTGTGAGAAGGACGGATGGAGACGTGGAAATATGCGTCCCTTAGATCTATCATGACAAACCAATCCTCGGATTGGCTGTGCGTCACGATGGTGGGGATGGTGAGCATCGTGAACCTGAGGAACCCGCAGATCTAGAATAGGGCACAGGCCTCCGTCCTCCTTGGGGACTATGAAGTACTGGCTGTAGAACCCGGTGTCTCTGTCTGGGGGAGACACGTTCCACGGCCCCTTTCCTCAGCAGAGTAAGAACTTCCTGTCCCAACACCGGACCTTGCTCCGGGCGGACCATAGTCCAAACCACCCTGGTGAACTTTGGAGGGTGGGTCTTGAACTGTAGTCGAAAACCCATCTATGGCAGTGCGCAGGGCTTGCGGAGAATGTTAGTCAGGCTCCGCCAAACCTTCTGCAAATCCAACCCTCGGGGCTGGTGGTCGGTGTCTCATGTGATTTTCAGGTGGACCCCTGAAGCCCCAGAACGGCAGGGGAAAGCCACCGAAGATCCACGGCGAGTGAGTCTGGATGCGGCGTGGACTCAATAGTGGCAGGTGCGTCCCGAACGTGTAAACGGCGGGATAACCTCACCCGTTGCCATGGCGGAGGGGAACTCGGTCGGCCTCTGGGGGGGGTCTGTACCCTTTGATGACGGTGCGCAGGACCCACGGAGATATGCTCGTCATGCTCCGCCGCGCTTCTGCGAAATCCACCAGCGGAACCAACCCCTCGGGGCTGGTGGCCGGTGCTTCGTGCCGATCTCGGACGGTCTCCTGAAGCGGGCCGCCAGGAAGAAGCCACCGATGACCTGCAGTCTGGGAGCCAACCTTCTGGCCGACTGCCGCCCCTCGGGGCCGGCAGAATGGTGAAGTCTCAGTGGTGGCTAGCACGTCCCGAGCGCCTCAACGGCAGGAAAACAGCGCTAGTGGCCACCCTGGAGGGGACCTCAGTCGGCCTCCGGGGCTGAAACACAGAGTCAGGACCTCTTCGCCTTGCCCCCCATGACCGGATGATGGCCCTCAGGTCCAGTCTGTCGGGAGGGGTGGGCGAGAGCGTTGCCTCGCGTCCCAGGGGGATCGCGAGAAGCCACACTCTGCTTCTGACGGTGGGAGCCGGTAGAGGGCTGAGATGCTCTCGCTGCCTCCGCTGAAACACAGAGTCAGGACCTCTTCGCCTTGCCCCCCATGACCGGATGATGGCCCTCAGGTCCGGTCTGTAGGGAGGGGTGGGCGAGAGCGTTGCCTCGCGTCCCAGGGGGATCGCGAGAAGCCACACTCTGCTTCTGACGGTGGGAGCCGGTAGAGGGCTGAGATGCTCTCGCTGCCTCCGCCGAGCGGGACCCCAGTTCCGCCATCTCCTCCTCAGAGGAGCTCCCTCTCTGGGCCATATTTTTCTGAAGCAGGTCCGCCTGGTAGGCCTGCAAGACCGCCATGGTGTGCAGACTCGCGCCAGCCTGGCCTGCCGTCATAAACGCTTTTCCAACCAGCGCTGAAGTCACCCGGCATGGTCTGTAACGCTGGCTTATGGAGAGACGACGCCAGTCGAGGGGAGAGGTAACTCGCCAGAGCGTCCTCTACCCGCGGCATCGTCCCGTAGCCACGGTCCTTGATCCCCGCCACTTGCTGTACTCCAGCAGCTGGGGAGTAGACAGCTGAGCGGAGAAAGGTTATCCCAAGACTTACATAACTCATTATGTATGTTCGGAAAAAACGGCATGGGGATGCTGAGTGGCTCCTCAGGAAGCGATCATCCAGTTTACTACACTGATCATTTTTTACAGTGTACCGGCATTAAGCTTCCTCACAGCCTGTGGTCAATCAGGGTTGAGCTTAGCCACAGCCCGCGTCACCACTTCCAGCAGCTCATCATAGTCGGCCGCGGCGCTCTTCTGATGACGTCGGCCTGACACCCAAAAGTCATCCTCCTCCTCCATGACGCTAAACACATCTAGCTCCTCAGAGCCAGAGTGCATTCGCATCGCCGAACGGAGAAAGCCGAGAAAGGGCTCCCGAACGGGAATGAGGGGAGTCGGAGTCAGCAGATGAAGGGCGAAGGGGCATCAGCCATCTCGGAATCCTCCAGCAGATCTTGCTCGCGATCCCCATGACCGAAACCGCCAAGCGCCTCAGCGATCACGGGGCCTGCGCCCACGGGAGAGGCGTATCTGGCGATCCTCAGAGAGAGAGCCATCACGGGACCTCAGTACCCGCATGGGCAGGGCCTCGCAATGGTCACAAACAGCTTCTCGAGAGCTGCCGTGGCGTGCGGCAGGCCCAGACAAGCAACACACAGCTCATGAGAGTCTCCTACCATGATAAGCGCAGGCAGGGAGACACACATCTCCGGAAGTGGTTCAACTCTGAGGACACACTGCAACTTCCAGGTGGGTTCACTTCTTAGCCAGGATGTGGGAGCTTTCCACTAACCACATTAACCAAAGTGCCTGCTGAATAGAAAAAAGCTTATGCACCTATGTGCCGGGGTACTTATATACGCCTACGGTTACGCCGTCACATGCTACCGTTCTCACTAAGCCAATAGGATTGGAGTAGTTTTCATTCGTATTCAGCCCTGCCACGCCTAAAGGCGTTCCCATAGTGTCGTCACCAATGCAGTTCGAGTTCCCCTCGAAGGGGAACGAAATGAGTTGTGACAAAATAAGAGGTTCTGTAGGTGCTGTAATTGTTTGTGTGATCATGCTTACAGAAGTTTGTGACAGACCCAAATCATCACTGCTGCATTGTTGCCAAATATAATGTAGTGATTACTTTCATTTCTGGCACTGTGGGATTCCTGCACTGTGTCGGAGATGTTAGCATGTCTCTAATAAGATCAGTCACAAACATGATCCCTGCACGATCTAATCTATAGCGTCTGATTAACTCATTGTCATCCATTGTCTGCAACACATTTCTTCTCCCTTTTTGTCTTTCTGCCATTTTCTCCTCTAATAAAGAAACTCTTAAGAGTCTTAAAAGTCCTTGTCCGTGTTCCTAACAATTCTGACCTTAAGATCTCTTTTAAGGGTTAAAGGCAGGGTAGGTAAGTTTGAGAAACTAGCTCAAACGGCCAGATTTTTAAAAGTATCCAACAGAGAAACTCCCACCCCCTCCCTTCTGGGCTCCTTCCAAAGCCACGCCCCCATAACACGTGAACGCACGTTACGGAGTGCTGGAGAACGAGAACAGTGTGACGAGCGGAGAGCAGCGATGCAGTGGCTCACGTCAGGGGTAAGAAAACATTTGACTTTATCGTTATGAAAATAAACAACTAACGCGGCTGTTAGTTCTCACTATCGAGCTAGCATGTTTATATTGGATAGGTTTAAAAAGACTGACTTTGATTCAGTAACGAGCTGGTAAGCTAACTGTTAGCAACAGGTAGCTGTGCTAAGAGCTGCGGTAACATTGGGCAAAGCTAAAAACAGGCTGATACACATTTTCCCGTTTCCATCAGTTACAACACCACACGAACGTGAATTTCGTGTTAGACTCGTAACATGTATGTTGTTTTGTATGTTAGAGCTTCCACTGTGACAGCTTTATTGTCTCTGATGAGGACTGCACTCCAGAGCCAAGCACAGACCGGTGTTGTAGCCCTACTGGTTTTCAAACTGTCTGGTTGTTGGATTCGAACTCCCCTGAGCAAAAGGTAACATCTACACATCCAGTCTTCACGTTACCTGCGAGCTACCCGAGCAATCACAGATGCTTCACTTCCAGTCATGTATTCATTAAGCACGTCAACATGCAGGTAACACTTTGTTTGGGCTGATCTAAAACAACTGGTTACCTTGAGCGATCTTAAAAACACCACGTGTTTATCAAGGGGTTTCAGTCGAGGCTTCGGCAATATTGACCACTACATTACAGCCACTTACACACTATGACACATGGGAACTAATCTAACTCCGACAATACGGTCAACAGATATGAAATTATTCACACAACTGAGCCACGGAAAGAATAGGCTGAAATAAGTGGTGTCACAATATTCTGCCCACAGTAGCCTACGCTACCATGGACCTCAGGATCTACAGTCATCATCAAACGCAAAAAGTAAATGTTCCCAGGTATCGACAATGATAAATTGGAATTTGCTCATTGTTCGATTTATGTAACCAGGAAAAGGATTTGTATCTTCCACTAATCTTGCGCTTGATACGTGCAGTATTCTAAATAGGCTACACATAGGCTTTAGCGGTGCCTGATTTATATATAATGGATAAACTTAAACATCGTCAGCCTTTGGGGAAATAAGAAACGAAGAACAAGTTTAGCAACACGTATGCGCTGGGACATAAAGCTGCAGGATTTGCCTGAGAGTCCTCCGGATTTTAAGATTTCGTCAGTATCAAAGTAGTTCACTGATAGTTATCAGTACATCCAATAGTAGCCTACACAGTAGAAGTGAACTATTATTAGTTAGTTCGGCAAACTTTAAAAACAATCCATTAGCCTATTAATGGTCTATGTTAGGCTGTATAAATAACAAATCGTATTTGTCCGATTTGAGATTCCCTGTTGAATATGAAAACAACAAATAATAAACTGAATTATTAAATCTCAATTTGTACAGCATTTTGGTTGTTTTTAGAAAGTGCTAAGAATAGGCCTAGTCAATAAGCAATTAAGCTAATCACCAATTTCAAACACCAACCAAGAGTATAAAAGGTGTATGAAGCAGGTGATGGGTCTTTTGCTCAGTATAGTGCTTAGCAGAGCGATGGATCCTCGTAAAGTAAAGGAACTAATTGACTTTAAACTGAGAGAAGTATACCCTCCAAACTCCACAAAAAAATCAGCGTTATGTCCTTAAACGAAGGGCAGAGAGCTACCAAATAATAAGTGGGCTAAGGCAAACCACACAACAGCACTGAATTCATTACGTTGTTGGATTTTAATATTTCATTTAAAGTGTTTATGCAATGTAATCACTAGGTGGGGAACTGTATTACCAGTGCCACACTGTTAGACATTTCAAAGGGTTTTTACGGTAACTCAGATTTACAGTACTATAACCGTTTTTCACTTTTACAGTACTTAAAAGTGTTACTGTAATTATGTGATTCAGAATACAGTACTGTTACTGTAAAAAACTACGGTAACACTACTGTAATCCCATTTTTTTTAGATTATTTATATATTATTTATTTATTCATTCATGCATGCATTATTTTTTAAACCTACACAAGTACTAATGATTTAATCCAGACAGAAACAGTAATTATACAATTTCAAGTTCTTTATTTAAACATTTGTTATACTTAATGCACTTTACAAGAAATGTTATTTTCATAAATTCATTTAAAACAACATAAAAGAAATTAAATTACATGTATATACCTTACCTCAATTATAAGTGCATTCAGTGTTACTGTCAAAACACAATGCAGAAAGTACTGTACAGAACAAAGTACCTGGACAGCATATAGAACTATATTTACCAACAACAGAAGAACACAAAGAAAATACTCATCTGCTGACTGGCTTTTTTACAAACACTCATTAACCACATTAGCATAGGAAATAACAGTAACAATAGATACTGTGCTTTTTGGGTACAAAATACAAAACATTGTCTGAGTATGAGTGAAATATCCATGTCAAATGATTAACTCTTTAAGTACATATAAAAATAAATATTCTCTGGGCTGTACCAATCATGCAACTTAATACAAACCACAAGCTTTCACCGCTTCACATTTGGTTATCTAAACCGACCTGCAAGCCGCTCCTTTTCTGGCAAGAAGTCTGTTGTTGACAGCTTGTTCAGGGATGGAAGGTTCCCCTGTAGGTAAAGAATTTTGGTCATAAATTAAGTTTTTACACTGATAGAATTGATAAAATACATCAATATCAATTTCACATCTTGCAAAATGATCATACAGTGGAATCAGCTTTCCTCTAAAACTCTAAAATCTAAAAACTGAATATTGTAGCCTTTGTGAAAGTACAATTATTTGCAAGGGCAGATAGGTGTCCCTAATAAACTGGCAACTGTAGTGTACATGTCCAGTTAAAAAAAGTGTCTCACCTAATCCAAGTTCTTCCACTCAAACTCTGTTAGCTGGTGGACAAAGGATGTCACAGTTGTTGATGACTGCCATCTTCCGCTTCACCATTTCTCCTGTCCTAAGACTCACTCCAGTTTAGCGGTGCATTTGGTTGCATCACCTGGATTTATCCTCATGAAGAATCTTTAGGAAAGAGAAAATTTCTTTTACAACAACAAATATTTTGCATTCTTATGTAAAGTTAGTATTTACTGCAAAAAATTTTTCATTTTTCTGTGGGTTTTGCCTAGAAACTGAGCCACTGCAACTAATGAAATTACAGTTATTTACTGGAAAGAGGATATACAGTATTATACTGTGTGTTATATGGTTAATAACTGTAGAAATTACAGAAATGTCTAACAGTGCACCGATCGCACAATGAACAGCAGCATCACCTGGCAAAAGTGGTTTGCACACCAGAGGATGCTAGCAGCATTTTTTGTGGAGTTCCATGACAGTGCAATTGGAGCTCACTGTGGAGTTGACAAGACCATGCATGCAATCATTCAACGCTTTTACTGGCCTGGTATGAAAGCAGACATCACAAAATGGGTGAGTGGATTCTTGGTCTATATGTCTGTGGCAATTATGAAATATTTTCATATTTTGTATCTTGAGTGTTCACAATTGTTTTACTTTATAAGGTTGCCCAGTGTGATAGCTGCCTCCATAAAGGAGAAAATTGAGTATAAACCTATAGAGGTAGCCTAAATGTTCTCATTTAATGTCACATGTAGCTCAACATGGAGGTTATGTTGATGTTTGCGTTGGTTTGCATGTAAGGTATCTGAGCCATTTAAACTAGTGGGGATGGATCTTGTTGGAAAATTAAAGTCCTCCGGCAATGGCTACACATATATTTGTGTAATGGTGGACTACTACACAAAATGGATGGAGGTATATCCCCTAAAAAGCAAGAGGGCTGAAGAAGTGGCTGATTGCACGTTCTAGATCAACCTGGACTTGTGTGCCAAGCTTGGCATCACCAGAAGCCTTTGTGCACCCTACCACCCCCAAACAAATGGATTGGTGGAAAAGCTAAATGGCACAATTCAAGGGTTTATAGAATTCTATCTATCTATCTGTCTGTCTAATCATCTCATATTGTGTATGTCTGTATGGAGAATGACCGTTCTTTTTGCCAATTTCAGGGCGTTAAAGAAAATGGTCAAGGACCACCCTTGCAACTGGGATAGCTATCTTAGACCCACTGTGTTTGGACTACGCACAAAGAAACAAATTACGACCAAATATTCCCCATATTTCCTTCTATATGGAAGGGAGGTCCGTTACCCATCTGAAATTCCGGACAAGTGGCAGGTATGGATGGTATTTTCCTGCAGTAGGAGCTCATTTTAAATCCAAAGCTATTTATCTGCTCTAGTGTGTACTGATTTTTATTTATCTACACCAATGTTACAGATAAGTGATGAACACATCGACGCCCTTGCTGGAAATGAGGAAATTGCCAGACACACTGAAAACCGTCAAGATACATATTGTGAAGTGCAGTCCAACATAGCTAAGGGACAGGAAAAAGTTCGGAAGAGGAAACTGTCTATAGGGGATGAGGAAAGTTTCTTGGTTGGGGACAAAGTGTTGCGGAAGAATATTCTCCAAGAGCAAAGAAAGGAAGGCAAATTGGAAGCGGATTTATTGGGTCCATTCACAATATCAAACATTGACGGAAAAAGTGCTGATCTCCAAACACATACAGGAAAAATTATAGAAAAAATAAACATTGACCACCTCAAGCACTACATTGAGCCAAAAGTTAGAATCCCTGCAAAGTGGATTGCTGCCTGTTCCACTCCTCCTCCATCACTGCAGCCCAGCCCCTTGAAATGTCCCAAGGTTCCCCAGTCTCCTACTTTTACACAAGTTCCCCAATCAGGCCCCTTGTCTTCAAGTTTTCAGTCAGACTACCCAACTGCCTCAACTTCTGTCGCCCCAGAAGACTGTAAGTAATACAATTTTATTTTAGTGACAACATAATGACTTACATCTACATGCAATAGTCCGTGTCTCAGTCCTGGTAAATAACTCTATCTACTAATTCTCAGTGAGAGCTGAAATATGGTCAGGGAAACGTCAAAGTGTGCTGTGGAGCAAAGTTGGCCCATACAAGATATTTGCCAGAGACCTGCAAAATCTGGCCCTCGGAAGGGAGTTAGAGAGTGAGGTAAATGCATGCATTATATCTTTTCATTCACATGCTTAGATATATTTAATGGCAAAAATGTAACTTCACAATTGTCACTAAGGTTTTGAACGCCTACATAAAAACTGTCATGAGGTTACAAAAGGTAACTGAGAGGAAGGTTTACCTTATCGACTCCTTTGAAATGACTGCAATGTGGCGAGGATCGTTCAGTGGATTGAAAAGGGTGACTATTTTCATATCTATTCAAACAGTACACAATATATACAGGTTTTAATAAATTATGTGTGTATATTTTCAGCTGGACCCAATGGCCTATGATGTCCTCATAGGACCAGTATGTGACCAACGGCACTGGACAGTTGTGGTAAGAATTTACATACACCATAAAGCAAATTGTGTGTTGTACTCAACTACTTAATGTGATAATTCATCCTCTTAACATGACTTCACATTTATTGTGAAGGCTCTTTATCCAAAGGAGAAGCGGGCCCTGTATATTGACCCTTTAGATGAAACCCCAGACCACATAAATCATTGCAAGTATATGACAAGGCAAGTTAAACATCAGTGGTAACTGGTAGTAGCAAATATACAATATTCTTGGTTACAAATGGTAACAATATTGTGCTATTCTACAGAGCTTTCATGAGAAATAGGAACATACATATTTCAAGGTGGACTTGCGATACTGTAAGCCATCCATGTCAACAAGACTCGACATCCTGTGGGGCATTTGTCTGCAAGGTATGAGTGCAACTAAACTTTTTCTTGAATACAGCTTTGGTAGTAGGACTGCTGATTACAATGTCTTGTGTAGATTGCAGAGCTTCTTCTAACTGGTGGGGTGATAGATTTTGCTACTGAAGAGGCTGCAGTCATTCAGTTGAGGAAGGACATAGCATGTAGAATGGTCACTGATTCAGGTTTGTATTTTTAAGTTTTTTTTAACAATGTCCTATATGCATTAAGGTGTCATGGAGAAATGAATTACGTGTGTAATGTGTTAGAAAACTTATCTGAACTATGCAGGGCATGCGGAAATGCATGCCAAAGTCCAGGGACAAAGAAAGATAAGCACGACGACTGGGTAAGAATATACTAACAATTCAGTATGCTTACACATGGAATGTATTACTGATGTACTGCCATGCTTCTCCTCAGATCCAGTGTACAGCGTGCAGCCTGTGGTTCCACTGGATTTGCATCGGGAAACCACCATTGGAGCAGGAATTCTACTGTCCAGCATGCACCCTCTAGGATGTTTTATGATTTCTTCCTAGGTTTTTAGGTTGTAGAGGGTTTTTTTTTTCTAGGCCAGAGCTTGTTGTTGGGTTTTCCTTTTTATAGTTTGTTTACAAATTGTGGGTTCTGTCAAGCAACGTGATTACGGCCTCTGCAAATTCTAACAATGCATTACTTTCAAGAAATATTTGACAAGTTAATTATCATTCCTTGTTTGGGAATTCCTTGTAATGGGCCTAGGCATATGTGTAATTTACACCAGGGACGCTGGGCACATTTTGAAATGGCTTATTTTGTCCCCATCATTTTTTGAAAGCATTTGTTAAAAATGTTCTTAAAAAATGGCTTGCACCAATGAATGCTAACTAGCAAATGGAAATGCTTTGAGAAAGTTGAATTTGCACAATAAGAAAACATGCAATGCCAGAATGTAGTTTCCCTTCATATAAAAAGACATTTCCACTGTAAATTCCCAGAGGAAAAGAAAATCTGAAAAGAGATCTCCAAAATGTTTCATTTATTTCTCCTAGACAACTTTGAGATCCATATGACACCAAACTGAGACAAAGGTTTATTTCTCCTGTGTCTCAGGCTTTTCTCTGGAGCAATAAGATGCACTAAATCTCAATTTAGTCTCCTTTTAAGTTTCAACAAGCTCTAATATAATGCTCAGAGTTTCTCAACTTCTGTGTCTCTTTGTGATCTCAGACAGAGAAATCAGAGAGTTCTCTCCATGAACTCAATATACTCTCATCCCAGCTTCAATTCATGCATCTCATGCTAAACAGAGATAGAGCAAAGGAGATTTCCACAAGTGCTCATTGAATTCTCAGACTTGGATCACTGTCTTGGTTGTTTCATATCATATGATTAATCCACATGATTTTTTTTAAATATAATGTATTACTGTATGAATACATTAATTGTAAATATTTTATTTTAGGCTGCAAAGACCCTCTTCTTTTATATTATTTTCTATAAATGATTTGAAATATTTCACTGCATGTAATTCAGTAAAAAAAATATTAACCACACAGTTTTTGCTGTCTTTAAACTGTCTTTAAGTTTGTTAATGTTATTTTGATTTAAATAAAGATTCAGATTCAAATTTCTTTATTTCTTTATTACATCAGCTAATCTGCCATTTGCTATAGAGCCTTTGCTTTAAAGCCTGATGGTTGTGGATAGATCTTCTGTCTGTCCTGCAGTGAAGAGAGAGTAGCATTCCCGTCCGTTGTTTCTTTGGTACATCAAGATTTTCTAAAGTGGATGATCTGTGTTGTTTTGAACGGTGAATCTAGTCTGGTTGGAGGAAAAGGTCATATGGTTGAATTAGTTATTCATGTGCGTGCGTGCGTGTGTGTTTGTGTGCATGAGAGGGAGAGTGAGCGAGACTCGGATATTGCTCCATCAGCCTGTTCTCATGCTTTTGCGTCACATATACACACGCTTTGGAAAAGCCGTGTCTATTGTACGCAAAACAGCGATGTTGCGTGTATAGTTGACGCATCCAGGTATGTGTGTATGAGACGCATCCCGGCACCGTACGTATGTGACGCGCCGGGTGACCGGATGCGCGAGTAGTTCTTCCGGTCGCTAACTAGCTAGTTAGCTAGTGATGTTTTTATTTAAGATGTTAGCGATGTTTTATTTACAGCTGTGCACATCGGCCGTGAGGCAGGTAGGGTTAGCCTCCTTTGTGTTGCAACGCTATTGTAAACTGCAGCGTATCATATACACGCAAAATCGCCGTTTTGCGTACTATAGACACGACTTTTCCAAAGCGTGTATATGTGACGCATGTGATGAGATCGGGTTGCAGTAGCTCCAGTATTGCTCATTTTCTTTTTCAAAGGAGAAATAAAGGAGTCATTAAAACACCGAATTGAGATTAGCAAGGCATCTCCTTTTAATCTCAGGTATGACTCCCTCTGATTATTCTGTCTCACCTAGTGAATTTTTGGAGAAACATATGAGAAACATTTTAGACAAAATGGAGATTAAAATGAGGTTTAGATGAGAATCTCAAATTTGTCTCCTAAAAGCAAGCTCTGAGCAGTAAAATTTTCCTCTGTCTCACCTATTGCTCCTAGTGAATTTTAGGAGAAACATATGAGAAACATTTTAGACAAAATAGAGATTAAAATAAGGCTTAATCTCAAATTTGTCTCCTGAGCTATAGAAAAGCAAGCTTTGAGCAGTAAAATTTTCCTCTGGGTTGGAACAGAAAATGTCTCTAGAATACAGGAAATTAATTTTAGGCTCAAAATGTTCTAGGGGGCAGGACCCTCCGCTCAGAGATTTCAGCATCAAATATTTCTTCTAAATAGTGTTTATTCTCTATTCTTGTTCTCTTGCCCCACATGTCATCCCGCCCCTAATCTGAGCCCTTATGTCCCCACTACTTTTCAACACAAAGTGGTGCCCTTTAAGGCTCATAGTCCTTGGAAATGCAGGGAGAGCCTTGCCAGTTAAGGCGCTGTACACTGTATGACGCACTGAAACTGGGGATATGCTAAACTAAAGTAGCAAATGATCGACCCCCGACCTGCTCATTGGTGGAGGATCTGATCAACCTCTAAACGACAGACGCACAACAACAAAAAAAAACAGCCAGCCAACAGATGACTGCGGCAGCCAGGAGACACATGTATTACAGAAGTGAAATAAAGTCGCTAAAGAATATAAATACTAATTTGCTGTGTTATAGTTTGATTTCCAATCTTTACATTTTATATATATCTATATATATATATATCGATATATATATATATATATCGATATATATATATATATCGATATATATATATATAGATAGATATTAGTGGTGGGCATAGATTAATTTTTTTTAATCTAGATTAATTAGATTAATCTTGAAATTAATCTAGATTAAAATGGCTCATTTGAATTCTTCTGAAGGCATTTAAAATATGTGTGCGAACGGGTTTCAAGCCAGGTGGAGCATTAGACCAGGGGCTCATCTGTTTCCTGTTTCCAAAATGCATCACAAACTGCTTGAGAAAGCTGTTCTACTATGATAATTGGTGATGAAAATAAATCCTGTTCAATAAGATGTACTTGTGTGTAGCGTGTGATGTGCTTTCCGTTTAGGTGGTAGGCTACTTGAGACTGGAAGAACTCCTACAGTAAACTAATTCCGCATTGCACAAGGTGCAAACCAGGTGTTGTGCCGAGTTTTGCCTGCCGAGAATTGCATGCACCTCCAAATAATGCTTTTAAATGCTGTAAAATTCTTTTGTGGGCTTCATCAATGGTGATACATTGACTTGAAGTATATATTTTATGAACGTTTAGAGTCTTTAATATTTTAATACACTTAGTAGGCTAGAAGGACCATTCCTTGACATTCAGTACATATATGTGGCGATAAAGCTGTTTGATCAATGAGCACAGCAAAGTGTCTGAAAAGGACCTAAATAGGTGGATGCATAATTCGGCAGATCAGATTTTGTAGGCTCCCTGCCAAGATTTGCATCCACCTCTTTTCTCAGCATAGATGACCGTTAGCACCCGCGAGGTGCGTGCAATTCTCAGCAGGCAGGCAGAATTTGGCACAACACCGGCGCCTTCAGAAATGTTCGTACACAAAGTGCTGTCCAACAGCTGTCTGTGGACGTGTTGCTACAGTTAGTGTGAGTAAATACCACACAATGTGTTTTTTAATCAACCGGCGTATCAATAACTAACCTGGCTAGTTGTAAACAAACAGCTGGCCGAGCGAGGTTGTAACTGGAACGCCATCAACTCGGGTGTGACGTCATTCCCAGCTCCGATCTCCGAGGTAAATGAAACGCAGCAACAGCTGCATCCATGTTAGCACGTCACGTTTGATGTGGTAATTTCACAGTAGGCAAACACACAGGTTCGAAGACTTGTTCTCGCCCCCTACAGTGCAATTCAGCTAGGTATACATCTGCGCTAAAATATCAAGGTGAAAGTCATCATAGCTTGCGTAATATAGACCCAGCTCCCAACCCAACTTTGAGAATAGATTAACGGCGATATTTTTTTTATCGCCCGATAAGTCTCACGTTAACGCAGCACGTTAACGCCGATAACGGCCCACCACTAATATATATATATATATATATATTTAAATGGCACATGTTGGGTCCTTTTGGAGTGAATCTCTGCTTTAAACACAGGAGGCCTATTGACGGACATCTGAAGGCAAAGGCATTATAGTATACACAAATGAAGAATACTGTGTGGGCAGAATATTGTGACACCACTTGTTTCAGCCTATTCTTTCCGTGGCTCAG
>JALXJV020000013.1:36059784-36085031 GCA_024633595.2 Lepomis macrochirus | reverse complement strand
CAACGCCTGGCCCAGAACAGCAGCGCGAGCCTCGCACGTACAGGTACTGGACGTGCTGACGACTCGCGTAAGCGGTGTTGACTCATTTCCGTTTCCGGTGCTTGTGTGTTGGTAGCATGTGTGCTGCTCTGCTAAATACCAGATAAAATTGTTAGATTTATCATTACAGCGGCCAATTGTCCGCTAAACACTTATTCTTACAGTAAGTTTACCTAAGCACTCACAGTTCTTTCCATCTTTAGTGACTGCTGTTCGATCTCATAGTTGTTTTCAAAAGTTTTGGTAGCCAACGCCACCGTACTTTAGCTTAGCCGTTAGCTTGACTTTAGCTTAGCAGCTAACGATGGCTTCTCCTTCTCCCTCTCTCTCTCCTGCTTTCTCCTGCTCGGTGTGTCAGTTACTCCTCTGCCTCCTTTAGCGGTAATGGTACGTGTGTAACGGAAGCCTGCGAGGCAGTGCAGTGAGTAAAACCTCACTCCCCGACACCTTAAGAGACGCACTGGCGACGATGCTAGTGCCCATGGGTTTTAGCCTCCTCGCCAGCGTGTCCGCCTCCCCGACCTCGAGGTCGCCGGTTCGAAGTCAAGACCGCGCGAAAGCGCACTCGGGTGAAACCGGTTACATTGGTGCCGTGACCCGGATGGGAGTGAGGTTTAGGGAGTGAGTGTAACGAAGCCTGCGAGGCAGTGCAGTGAGTAAAACCTCACTCCCCGACACCTTAAGAGACGCACTGGCGACGATGCTAGTGCCCATGGGTTCTAGCCTCCTCGTCAGCGTGTCCGCCTCCCGACCCTGAGGTTGCCGGTTCGAGTCAAGACCGCGCGGTACGTACTCGGGGGTGAAACCGGTTACAAGTGTAATTTATTTTTAGACATGGAGGCGAGGCTCAGTGAGTTAGAAGTCCGGCTCCGCACCTTGGTAGATCAGCCTACTGTAGCTAGCCAGTCCCCGGTAGTTGGTGCGGACCGGCCTGAGTTAGCCTCTGGTAGCCGTTCCCCGGTGTAAGGTTTAGCCCCATGGTGGAAGGAGGAGACATGGACTCAGGAGTACGTCACCTGGTGCTTCAGTTTATTTCTTTCACCAGACAAGTGGAAGTGCAGTAGTGCCAGTGTGATTATTTGCAAAAATATATCAAAAATTAAAAAAAACAAACAACAAAAAAAAACTAAATACAAACTATTCAAATTATCATTACCAACTGATATTAAACAACACAAAAAAACTATAACAGGCCCTGACTATGGGGCTCTTGCACACGATGCCTTCCAGGCCAAAGCTGTTCTCCGAGAGGTGCCTCTGCCTCCCTCCTTTATACCGAAGCCCTCCTACCAGACAAACCAAAGTTAATTGAAAATCAATTAAACAACAGGATGTTCATTCAACAGTCAAACACATTTCTGGCTACATCAACACAAAATATATAAACTATAAGACCAAAAATGAAACGTTACATGCTGAACAAAACTTCTTAAACAGCCACCTAAGGTACTCCAGAACACCCCTCTGTACTGGCTCACTCTTGGACTATTCCAGATCTTCTCCCCTATAAATTCCTCCACAGTCCATCACTTCCTGTTTGCCGCTTAACCCAGAATCCTGCTTAAAAATGAAAACAGGTGAATAACACAAACAAACATTTGGATGACCTTAAGTAAATTAGCTAAAATAAATGACTTGAAATAAACTGTGTATGTGTTGTATTTATGTAATCATGATGACTTCAACTCTCAACAAGAACTTAAATTAACTGAAATGAAATGACATGAAATGATAAGCCATGTGTACATTGATGCTAGCCCCTATGCTAAAGGTAATGCTAACGTTAGCTTAGCATGCTACCGCTGGCTTAATAGAAGGCATGGGGTAGCCCCATGACACCCGGCATTTCCTGAGCAGCCAGGAAAGGTGGCTGGGTGACCGTCCGAAGGAGGAATAGTCGTAGCATTCAAAACCCTCAGGACATCACCATTCTCTTCCCGGTTTCTAATAGATTTTCCCACTCAGCCGACACACCCGCTGAGAAACCAACTCTGATAATTGGCAGCTCCATTTTGCGAAACGTGAAGTTAGCGAAACCAGCGACCATAGTCAAATGCATCCCTGGGGCCAGAGCAGGCAACATCGAGTCCTATTTGAAACTGCTGGCTAAGGATAAATGTAAATACAGTAAGATTGTTATTCACGTTGGCGGTAATGACTCCCGGTTACGCCAATCGGAGGTCACTAAGATTAATGTTGAGTCGGTGTGTTCATACGCAAAAACAATGTCGGACACCGTAGTTTTCTCTGGACCCCTGCCCAATCTGACCAGTGATGACATGTATAGCCGCATGTCGTCATTCCGCCGCTGGTTATCGAGGTGGTGTCCAGCCAACGATGTGGGCTTTGTAGATCATTGGCAGACTTTCTGGGAAGACCTGGTCTGATTCGAGAGACGGCATCCATCCCTCTTGGGAAGGAGCAGCTCTCATTTCTAGAAATCTGGCCAACTTTATTAGCGGACCAAATCCATGACAATCCAGAGTTGAGACCAGGAGGCAGAGTCGCAGTCTAACACACTTCTCTGCCCTTCTAATTCAGCAGTTACCCACCCAAAACCCTACGCAGAGTCAGCAGTTTAACACACTTCTCTGCTCCTCCGCTCCAGGAGTTACTTAGTGAAAACCCTATAGTGACGGTGTCTCGTCCCCGACCATTGAAATTATTTAAATCAAAGGTAAACAGAAGAGGAGCTGTGCATAAAACCCTCATAAAAATTAAAACCACAGGAGCAATAGTGCAAACGAATAGGAGAGTAAAATGTGGACTCTTAAACATCAGATCTCTGTCTTCTAAAGGTGTACTAGTAAATGAACTAATATCAGATTATGAAATTGATTTATTCTGTCTTACTGAAACCTGGCTGGGTGATGGACAATATGTAAGCCTAAATGAATCCACCCCTCCCAGTCATATTAATACTAACATTCCTCGAAGCACAGGCCGAGGAGGTGGAGTTGCAGCTATCTTTGACTCTAGCCTAGTAATCAGCTCTAAACCTAAACTAAATTATAGCTCATTTGAAAGCCTTGTTCTGAGTCTTTCACACCCAAGCTGGAAATCACTGCAACCAATTCTATTTGTTATAGTGTACCGAGCACCTGGGCCATACTCTGAATTCTTATCTGAATTTGCAGAGTTTTTGTCAACTTTAGTCCTTAAAACGGACAAAGTTATTATTGTAGGGGATTTTAATATTCATGTGGATGTAGAGAATGACAGCTTTAGTACTGCGCTTATCTCTCTATTAGATTCAATTGGCTTCTCTCAGAGTGTTCATGAACCGACTCACTGTTTTAATCACACCCTCGACCTTGTTCTGGTATATGGTATTGAAATTGAACATTTAATAGTGTTCCCACAGAATCCCTCTTTATCTGATCATTGTTTGATAACTTTTGAGCTTGTACTGCTGAACTACCCTCCATTGGGCAAAAATTTCTATTCAAGATGTCTGTCTGATAGTGCTATAGCTAAATTTAAGGATGCGATCCCATCGGCTCTAAATTCACTATCAGGTATCAAATTAACAGAGGACTCTTACGCGAATTTCAGTCCCTCCCAAGTCGATCATCTTGTTGATAGTGCTGCAGGCTCGCTGCGAACAACACTTGACTCTGTAGCCCCTCTACAAAAGAAAATACTAAAACAAAGACGGTTAGCTCCATGGTATAATACTGAAACTCGCAAATTAAAGCAAATATCACAGAAACTCGAGAGGAATTGGCGTTCCACCAAACTGGAAAATTCTCGTTTAATTTGGCAAGATAGTCTTAAAACTTATAGGAGGGCCCTCCAATGCCAAAGCAGCGTACTACTCGTCATTAATAGAGGAAAATAGGAACAACCCCAGGTTTCTTTTCAGCACTGTAGCCAGGCTGACAGAGAGTCACAGCTCTATTGAGCAAAGTATTCCCATAGCTCTCAGTAGTTACGACTTCATGAGCTTCTTTAATGATAAAATCCTAGCTATTAGAAACAAAATCCACCAAGACCTGCCCTCAACTGGCACCGACTTAACTCTATACTCAGGAACTTTAGAAACAGCTGTAAAACCAATTATATGTTTAGACTGCTTTGCTTCCCTCAATCTTTATCAACTAACTTCAATAATTTCTTCATCTAAACCATCTACCTGCCTCTTAGACCCCATCCCGACTAGGCTGCTTAAAGAAGTTTTGCCCTTGGTTGGCACTTCTCTGCTGGATGTGATCAATTTGTCTTTATCAACAGGCTACGTGCCACAGTACTTTAAAGTAGCTGTAATTAAACCTCTTCTGAAAAAGCCCAACCTGGATCCAGACGTTTTAGCCAACTATAGACCTATATCTAACCTTCCATTTCTCTCTAAGGTCCTGAGAAAGCAGTCAGCCAAACAGCTGTGTGACTTTCTACATAGCAATAGTTTATTTGAGGATTTTCAGTCAGGATTTAGAGCTCACCATAGCACAGAGACAGCACTGGTGAAAATTACTAATGACCTCCTAACTGCATCAGACAAAGGACTTGTCTCTGTATTGGTTTTACTAGATCTTAGTGCTGCATTTGATACCATTGACCATCAGATCCTATTACAGAGAATGGAACATTTCATTGGCATTAAAGGTACCGCTCTAAGCTGGTTTAAGTCCTATTTATCAGATCGATTTCAATTTGTACATGTTAACGATGAGTCCTCCATGCATACCAAAGTTAGTCATGGAGTTCCACAAGGATCTGTGCTCGGACCAATCCTCTTCACTTTATATATGCTTCCTTTAGGCAATATTATCAGGAAACACTCCATAAACTTTCATTGTTATGCAGTGTGTATACTGTGTAGGTTGCCTCCCTCTGCTCTCTCTCTCCTGCTCTCTCTCTCTCTGGCTCTCTCCCTCTCTCTCCCCTCACCCCAACCGGTCGAGGGCAGATGGTCACCCACCCTGAGCCATGGTTCTGCTCGAGGTTTCTGCCTCTTAAAAGGAAGTTTTCCTTGCCTCTGTCAGCCTAGTGCTTGCTCTTGGTGGGAATTGTTGGGCTTCTGTAAATAACTTCAGAGTATGGTCTAGACCTGCTCTTTATGAAAAGCTGTGAGATAACTGTTGTTGTGATTTGGCGCTATATAAATAAAATTGAATTAAATTGAATTGAGATGATACTCAGTTATATCTATCGATCAAGCCACATGAAACTCATCAGTTAGCTAAGCTTCAAATGTGTCTTCAGGATGTTAAAACCTGGATGACCTGCAATTTTCTAATGTTAAACTCAGATAAAACTGAAGTTATTGTTCTAGGCCCTAAGCACCTCCGTGAACGCATTATCTAAAGATATAGTTTCCCTGGATGCATCGCCCTGGCCTCCAGCACCACTGTGAGAAATCTTGGAGTTATCTTTGACCAGGACATGTCGTTCAACTCTCACATTAAGCAAATTTCAAGGACCGCCTTTTTTCACCTAACGTAATATTGCAAAAATCAGGAACATCCTGTCTATAAATGATGCAGAAAAACTAGTCCATGCATTTGTTACTTCTAGACTGGATTACTGCAATTCCTTATTATCAGGCTCTTCGAAAAGTCCATTAAGACTCTTCAGCTGATCCAGAATGCTGCAGCACGTGTTCTGACAGGAACCAGTAAAGAGATCATATCTCTCCTGTCTTAGCTTCTCTGCATTGGCTTCCTGTAAAATCCAGAATAGAATTTAAAATCCTTCTTCTCACATACAAAGCTCTTAATGGTCAGGCACCATCTTATCTTAAAGAGCTCATAGTACCTTACTACCCCACCAGAGCACTACCCCAGAATGCAGGGTTACTTGTGGTTCCTAGAGTCTCCAAAAGTAGAATGGGAGCCAGAGCGTTCAGCTATCAGGCTCCTCTCCTGTGGAACCAGGTTCCAGTTTGGGTTCGGGAGGCAGACACCGTCTCTACATTTAAGAGTAGGCTTAAGACTTTCCTTTTTGATAAAGCTTTTAGTTAGGGCTGGCTCGGGAGAGTCCTGAACCATCCCTTAATTATGCTGCTATAGGCTAGACTGCCGGGGGATTTCCCATGATGCACTGAGCTCCTCTCTCCTCTTCTCTCCTTCTCTCTGAGTGCAACCTCATCCCATTAATGCATGTTACTAACTCGATTTTTTCTCCCTCTCCCGTGGTCGTGTGCTTCCCCCTCCTGTCGCTTCCTGCGGGTGTTGCTGGCTCTGGAGCTGTGGAGTCTGGATCTATGGTTGGGAGTCTCCTGCTGCCCCTGTGTTCCTGCTCGACGCCCTCTGCTACAGTTGCAATTGCTATTACTAGTCCTATTGCTATTATTACTGTTATTATTATTATCATTAACATTACTATAGATGTCTGTACCATTTTTCATTCGGTCTGTAGCACCATCGCCTTTGTTGTCTGTACCTCTATGTGTATACCGTAGTGTATATACTCTATGTGTATTGCTCTCTCTCTCTCTCTCCCCCTCACCCCAACCGGTCGAGGCAGATGGCCGCCCACCCTGAGCCATGGTTCTGCTCGAGGTTTCTGCCTCTTAAAAGGAAGTTTTTCCTTGCCTGTGTCGCCTAGTGCTGCTCTTGGTTGGGAATTGTTGGGCTTCTGTAAATAACTTCAGAGTATGGTCTAGACCTGCTCTTTATGAAAAGCGCTGTGAGATAACTGTTGTTGTGATTTGGCGCTATATAAATAAAATTGAATTGAATTGAATTGAATAGTCATTTACACAGTCTGAGTATCTATGTTTTGGGGAACAAGAGGATCCTCTGCCTGCTCTGCCTGGTCCCAGACAAAACAGGAGAGGAACAGAAAACAACCACATCCTTGACTTAAACCCTACACACCTGTGGACAGACTAGCAGAATGAGAATAATAATGAGAATAATAATAAAAGGAACACGTTGAAGCTTAAACAATGTATAAGACATAATAATAATAAATAAATAGCACTATTATAAGTACTTGCATAAATGGATAATAAGTGTAAGAAGAATACAATTTTCTGCCCTTACACTGAACATCTTTTTTTCAATATTTGACATCATTTCTCTTAGGTGTTTGTCAGTAATAGCAGTATACCTGTACCAAACACACATGGAGAAACAGAGCTAGATACAGGTATGGTTTCCCTACAAATAACAGCTGTGTGCTAACTCAAATCAACCGGAGATAGTAGGAAAGTATGCAGAAGTATTTGTTTAGTAGACTTAATTCAGCAAACTCAGCATTCTCCCAAGGCTTTCAGTTTAGTTTATTACAATGAATTCTAACAATGGTGGATACAGCAGGTTGCCACCACTAATGTTTTTGCAGGTAAATTTAAGATTAGATAAGAACTACAATAAAGATATTACACAACATACAGATATCTACACAAACGTAATTAAGCTTTCTTTTCTAGCCAAAGTAAAGTGAGGGTGTGTGAGGCAGATTTGCCTTTATGTCTGAATCATAGAATCAGTAATGTAGAAGATATATGACTCATTTCTGGACCTCTAATCCCTGCCCATTTCTACCCTGAATGAATAAAACCCGTGACATGAAAGTCTACAACACCATTTATGTAATCTAGCAAGAACACCGCAGAGATCACCAGAGCAATAGTGGACTTAAGTTTTTTGACTTTGCATTCACCATGGTGCAACTGAGATGGCTGCAGACCCATACTCTGTGTTTAGTGACCTTGGCTATTTCAGGTAAGTATTACTCATGAAATACTCAATCAATGAATGGTGGAAACATGGTGGAAAATAGCCTACTACATTAATAACAAGAGGGAGGGTGGTGCTGCAGCACCCCTTATTGACAGAGAGGAACAAATTACATGTAGGCTACAGACTATAATGGGCACTATTGTTACGACAACATAAAATACAGGTTAGTGCTGAATGCACTGGTTGATATTGCAGCCTAATAATTTGACGTCAGCAGCTGTTTGCACTGTTTTGTCGCGATTATAGAAGCTATTGGTGTGATGCGGATCGGCTCTGACAATATCTGAATAATCATGTATGCATAAATCATCCACCCGCACTCAACCCAACTAATTATTTTTCTGAAATTCATCCCACCTCTACCGGCCCCTAACTTAACTTAACAGGTGATTTCTTTATTGTGTTGATTTATGGTTGGTTTTTTTAGTTTACTTTCGTGATTAGAAAGGCTGCTGTCAGTCATTTTAAATGTTTCCATGGGCGCAGCAAATATCTTTGGACGTCTATGGAGCAAAACTAAAAACTGTAACTGTAACTTAAGTTATTTTGCTGTGCCTCGTTGTAAATGCGTACAGCGTCTCTCTTAATGTGGAGACGCTTCCCCCATATTTCACATTTTCACGATATAGTCACAAAATGTATCATCCGAAATTCTGCCCGCAAACAGCAGTGGTGCTCTCAGTTATTGCACGCACAATTTTCATGTGTTTTATGTGTTTCCCCAAGTGTGGACACTGAGCGTGGAACCGTTTTTCAAGTTGAAATGATGGTAGAGGCCTAATGAATCATCTGCGCTGGCATGCTGTTCATTTAAGTGTTTTTGATGTTTTTTATTCAAATGATTTTATTTAGCCTGTGTAATGGCAGAAAATTGTTTCTCCCAATTTAATCTTTCTATTATTCTTTTTATAATTATACATACATACATACATACATACATACATACATACATACATACATACATACAGGTACATACATAATTACTGAGGTCCGGACCTCACTGACCTCATAGACCATTTTGTGTTGAAGGAAAGCGTCAGGCGCGCATTTCTACTGCACCCATAAGCCGCTTACTGCTTACCATAGCTTCCAGGTCACGAAAAAAAAACAATGCAAAATTGAGAAATTATACACACGTATTTTCGTTTCCGATTTCAATCTATAAACACATCAAACAAAATCGGATAACGAGATTGGTTCCAGTTTTTTGTTTCCCCATGTACTAATGGTATAAGTCCCCTATCATTCATTTACATATTTTGCTACAGTAACGTCCAATCAAACAGCTCTTTGCATGCAAGGCTGTATACATATCCTTTGAGGTGACAAAAAAGATCAATGTGTGGGTGATATTGTGGTACATGGTTCTCTCTCAAGTTAATAGATAAAATATCACACTGAAACCTGCAGGGCTTCTGACTGTTCAGTCTCTTCACCTGCAAGACTTTCTGAGTGTAGAGCAACTCAGCTCTAACCAGATGGCCTTCATTTTGCCAATGGAGATCACCAACAGACTCTTCACCCCTGCACTGCTCAACCCTGCATCT
This sequence comes from Lepomis macrochirus, assembly GCA_024633595.2. Classification (NCBI taxonomy): domain Eukaryota; kingdom Metazoa; phylum Chordata; class Actinopteri; order Centrarchiformes; family Centrarchidae; genus Lepomis; species Lepomis macrochirus. Next base: position 36,075,754 of record JALXJV020000013.1, on the reverse strand, counting down.
CCGGAATATCAGTCCATGTATAAAGAAGTCAGTGACATGGTAAGATGAATAACAATAGATGTGATAACCACTTTAGTATCACCAGGGCTGTACCTGCTATTATGGACAGTGAATTCCTGACAGCAAAAGACCAATCACAACATGAACAAGTCACCTGGAAGCGGAGGAGCATATTTTACAAACCAAGAACAAGCTAAATACTAGACAATTACTAAGCCACATGCAGGAAGGACAGCTGGCTAACAATGGCAGATGATGTGAATGTGGAAGTTAACAGGCTGATAATATCACTGCCCATTATAAGGGCACAAGCAGATCTGACTGTAACTACATTTGTGTTCTCCATTAAATGAATGTGTTGCTTAGATGTATTCTTATGGCGTGTATGACCATTATAGCCTCATTCTTTTAGCTGTAACCTCGGTGAGTGACACAAACTTGGGAAGAAATAAAAAAGAAATATAAAAACATAATTAAAATTAAAACTGCAAGCAGCATTGGGCGGGCCCTCGAACGTGTAGCGCGTCGGGGTGTGAGCTGGCCGCCTTGAATATTCTGGAGCTCTGGTGGTGCAGCTGTAAATTTGCTACGTGTTTCAGACGTTGCATGAAGGTGTTATGGGTCACTTACTATTGCCAGCAGGTGTCGCTATGACCATGAGTGAATATCGGCATGTACATGTGTTTAGGGCGGGACTCTTGTCAAAAGTGTAAAATTTCGTGAGGATCTGAACATGTACTGCCAAGGTACTACAACTTCCTGTTTTATGGCGAATCATCGACGCCACAAATACGGCCATTGATTTAAACGCGCAGATAGCACAACTTTTCATCGTAAATGCCTTTAGAAGGCACAGCAGTAATTTGAAATTGATCCGACTTAATCCCTAGGAGGAGTTCGTTAAAGTACGGAGTGTGTAAATCGTCCGAAAATGGCCTTAAAATTCAAAATGGCCGACTTCCTGACGAGTTTAGCGTATGGGTTCTTGAGGCTTTTTTGTGCGTCTGGGCTTGATACATGTCCCCACAAGTGTTCGTGCATGTAGGTTGAACGTGAACGAGGGGCTAATTTTTTCTTATTTTCTAGGTGGCTCTAGCGAGCCATTTTGCCACGTCCATCCGTGAAAACCACAAAATACGAAATTTTTCACCAGTCCTGACGTGTGCAAAATTTGGTGACTTTTCGAGCACCAAAATTTAAGCTTACTTTGCAGAAAAAAAAGAGAAAAAATTATCCTTACAATTTCAATAGGGTCCTCGCATGGTTCGTGCTCGGGCCCTAATCATTAAATTCATATATTGTACAAAAAGTACTGCTTCAGTCAGCCTCTGTGGGACAGTAAGCACACGACTCTGATGTGTCACACTGGCAACATATGGCTCAAAAAGCTGGCGCTGACAAGCCTGACCCTCCGACCAGAACCAGTATGTCTAAACTCGGTGTCTGAACACTCCTATGAGACCCTTTCAGGACCTTTGCGCACCGAGCTCCGGAACTTCTCATGGATGTATTATTAATACATTGGTCTTACAAAGACACCCCATCAGGAGACAGTGAAACATGCAAGCCCCCAAGTTTGTCTGCAAATCATTCCCATCTACTTGACCTTACCAAACTAACTGCTGGCCATCAAAATTAAAGCAATAAAAGATTAAATGTTGTTAAAAACTCACTGGAGCACTGTGTCTTTAGTTTTAGTTTAGCTTGCTTTAAGCAGCGCAGGTGGTAACTGATCGATACATGTTCTCCTTTCAATTCAAGTCATTTTAGTTGTTTAGCACATTTAAAAAACAAGTTTAGGGCTTACCGTAGCTGCATGCGCCCTGCTGATACCAAAATACTTAAGAAAGTTTGATACATTTAGAGGTCTAGACCTCCAGAACTCAATCCTCCTGGCAGTAACTGGGTTTTCAGGGTTACGGTGGTTAGGCTCAGTTCACTTCTTACCAGGGTACATCATCATGGTAACTTATTCTGCACACTTAACCTGCTGTGGTTTTATTCGATATAACAGATCAACGTGTATAAGAGCATCCAGGATATCTTAAAGAGTTACCTGTGGAATATGTAATTGGCTCTCTGAGTAAAGAGATCTCTCCAGCTTTCAGGCCGCTCTGAAACACGTTCTGATCAAACTATCTTTGATTCCACACCAACAGGTTCTTTATAGTTTTAAAGAAGTATCCATGTACCCAAACATAATAATAATGTTTATGTAACGAGATAGTCTCTTCATTCACAGAATCAAGGTTACATTGTAACCAGGCGTTATAGTAACACAAAATTATGACTGAAACTCTGAATATTCATGGAAGGTTCATGCTTTGGCCCTGAGATGAGCAGTTCTAGAGAGGTTTCTGTGTGCATTACTAAGACGTTGTAGTGGACAGTTTTGTCATGGTTTCAGGAATGGAACCAGTTGAGATACTGTTGCTGTTCATAGCAGAGGGCAAGCTTGAAGCACATTGGTCAGGATGGCTTTTTGATTTGAGTTTCACAGAGTCTGGGTGCAATCCCGCTGTAGTTAGATAGGCCCAGCAGTAAGTATGTGTTCATAATGACATAACAGTACATGCTGCCAAATGTCACCACACTGTACTATTACCTTTGTATTTCAAAGTTAAGGTAAAAGGTGTTGATCTTTATTTGTTGTTTTTTATTTTGCAGCTTGGAGACATCTATGGCTGTGATGGGTGTGCAACACAAAGCTTCTATGCAGGCGTTGCAGATATGACTTTCAGGTATCATATCATGGAGGCTGTATTTGGGTTTATATGCTTTGTCAGATGATACTGGCAGCTCAGACTCCACCTCCTAGCCCAAACCATAAGTGGAACACCATTGAAGTGTCACTGGCATCCATGTTGTCTGAGAACAGCAGAAGGTTTTTTGACCACGACCAGTGTTTTGAATACACAGAGGAAACACTGTAGATGGCAGGAGATTCTGTTATTGCTTAACCTGTACTATCATGTTTGGTGTGCAGTCTGAGGAAATGTTGCAGCTGTTTTTCAGTATTTAGTATTTCAGCATTTTGTACACACAGCAGTATTTTATGCAAAAAATGGAAGTAGCACTTGTATCTTTGTTATCTACAGGAAGTCCTAACATGATATTTTGTTCAGATTTTACAAATGACACATAGTAACTTCTTCTTTACTGTACTTAAAATATTACTTTCTTTCACAGATCTGGATCAGTGATTGCAAAACCAATTCTAGTCTTCAATTCCGCCTTTATGAATCCAACCATCATCTTTTCACTCTTTGAGAACTATGTCTATAACAGTGAATCAACTCTCCAGTTTAATCTGGACTACTCAAAAAGTAAGATCTCATTTTCATATCATTCTATTTGTTCCTCTGTAGAGATGTACATGTGGTGTCTGAAAGGAAGGTATGGAGACACTGCACTCCATGTAGTTTTAAAAAACGAGGCTTTTATATGAAACATTGCTGACATGTAGACAGTGTTTTTGACAACATAACAGTCCCCTGTCATTCATTTACATATTTTGCTAGAATAACGTCCAATCAAACAGCTTTTTGCATGCAAGGCTGTATACATATCCTTTGAGATAACAAAAAAGATAGGAAACATCTGTGTGTGGGTGATATTGTGGTACATGGTTCTCTCTCAAGTTAATAGATAAAATATCACACTGAAACCAGCAGGGGTTCGGTCTGTTCAACTACAAGACTTTCTCAGGGTAGAGCAACTCAGCTCTACTAACCAGATGGCCTTCATTTTGCCAATGGAGATCATCAACAGAAAATTCACCCCTGCACTGCTCAACCCTACATCTCAGGAATATCAGTCCATGTATAAGGAAGTAAATGACACGGTAAGATGAATAACAATAGATGGTGATAACCACTTTAATACCACCAGGGCTGTACTTACTATTAAGAACAGTGAATTCCTGACAATAGAAGACCAATCACAACATGGACAAGTCAACTGGAAGCAGAGGAGCATATTTTACAAACCAAGAGCAAGCTAAATTCTAGACAATTACTATGCCACATGCAGGAAGGACAGCTGGCTAACAATGGCAGATGATGTGAATGTGGAAGTTAACAGGCTGATAATATCACTGCCCATTATAAGGGCACAAGCAGATCTGACTGTAACTACATTTGTGTTCTCCATTAAATGAATGTGTTGCTTAGATGTTATCTTATGTTGCTTAGATGTATTCTTATGGCGTGTATGACCATTTTTGTATCATTCTTTTAGCTGTAACCTCGGTGAGTGACACAAACTTGGGAAGAACACTTGCCCTCCTGAGAGACCCTTTCAGGACCTTTGCGCACCGAGCTCCAGAACTTCTCATGGATGTATTATTAAAACATAGGTCTTACAAAGACACCCCATGAGGAGACAGTGAAGCCTGAAGGCCCCAAGTTTGTCTGCAAATCATTCCCATCTACGTGGCCTTACCAAACTAACTGCTGGCCATCAAAATTAAAGCAATAAAAGATTAAATGTTGTTAAAAACTCACTGGAGCACTGTGTCTTTAGTTTTAGTTCAGCTTGCTTTAAGCAGTGCAGGTGGTAACTGATCGATACATGTTCTCCTTTCAATTCAAGTCACTTTATTTGTTTAGCACATTTAAAAAACAAATTTAGGGCTTACCGTAGCTGCATGCGCCCTGCTGATACCAAAATACTTATGAAGGTTTGATACATTTAGAGGTCTAGACCTCCAGAACTCAAACCTCCTGGCACTAGCTGGGTTTTCAGGGTTACAGTGGTTAGGCTCAGTTCACTTCTTACCAGGGTACATCATCATGGTAACTTATTCTGCACACTTAACCTGCTGTGGTTTTATTCGATATAACAGATCAACGTGTATAAGAGCATCGCAAATGCCATCAGATCCATGGATATCTTAAAGAGTTACCTGTGGAATATGTAATTGGCTCTCTGAGTAAAGAGATCTCTCCAGCTTTCAGGCTGCTCTGAAACACGTTCTGATCAAACTATCTTTGATTTCACACCAACAGGTTCTTTACAGTTTTAAAGAAGTATCCATGTACATAAACATTATAATAATGTTTATGTAACGAGATAGTCTCTTCATTCACAGAATCAAGGTCACATTGTAAGCAGGCGATATAGTAACACAAAATAATGACTGAAACTCTGAATATTCATGGAAGGTTCATGCTTTGGCCCTGAGATGAGCAGTTCTAGAGAGGTTTTTGTGTGCATTACTAAGACGTTGTAGTGGACAGTTTTGTCACGGTTTCAGGAATGAAACCAGTTGAGATACTGTTGCTGTTCATAGCAGAGGGCAAGCTTGAAGCACATTGGTCAGGATGGCTTTTTGATTTGAGTTTCACAGTCTGGGTGCAATCCTGCTGTAGTTAGATAGGCCCAGCAGTAAGTATGTGTTCATAATGACATAACAGTACATGCTGCCAAATGTCACCACACTGTACTATTACCTTTGTATTTCAAAGTTAAGGTAAAAGGTGTTGATCTTTATTTGTTATTTTTTGTTTTGCAGCTTGGAGACATCTATGGCTGTGATGGGTGTGCAACACAAAGCTTCTATGCAGGCGTTGCAGATATGACTTTCAGGTATCATATCATGGAGGCTGTATTTGGGTATATATGCTTTGTCAGATGATACTGGCAGCTCAGACTCCACCTCCTAGCCCAAACCATAAGTGGAACACCATTGAAGTGTCACTGGCATCCATGTTGTCTGAGAACAGCAGAAGGTTTTTTGACCACGACCAGTGTTTTGAATACACAGAGGAAACACTGTAGATGGCAGGAGATTCTGTTTTTGCTTAACCTGTACTATCATGTTTGGTGTGCAGTCTGAGGAAATGTTGCAGCTGTTTTTCAGTATTTAGTATTTCAGCATTTTGTACACACAGTAGTATTTTATGCATAAAAAAATGGAAGTAGCACTTGTATCTTTGTTATCTACAGGAAGTCCTAACATGATATTTTTTTCAGATTTTACAAATGACACATAGTAACTTCTTCTTTACTGTACTTAAAATATTACTTTCTTTCACAGATCTGGATCAGTGATTGCAAATCCAATTCTAGTCTTCAATTCCCCCTTTATTAATCCAACCATCATCTTTTCACTCTTTGAGAACTATGTCAATAGCGGTGAATCACCTCTCCAGTTTAATCTGGACTACTCAAAAAGTAAGATCTCATTTTCATATAATTCTATTTGTTCCTCTGTAGTGATGTACATGTGGTGTCTGAAAGGAAGGTATAGAAACACTGCACTCCATGTAGTTTTAAAAAATGAGGCTTTTATATGAAACATCGCTGACATGTAGACAGTGTTTTTGACAACATAACAGTCCCCTGTCATTCATTTACATATTTTGCTAGAATAACGTCCAATCAAACAGCTTTTTGCATGCAAGGCTGTATACATATCCTTTGAGATAACAAAAAAGATAGGAAACATCAGTGTGTGGGTGATATTGTGATACATGGTTCTCTCTCAAGTTAATAGATAAAATATCACACTGAAACCTGCAGGGCTTCTGACTGTTCACTATCTTTGCCTACAAGGATCTATCAGGGTAGAGCCACTCAACTCTAATAACCAGATGGCCTTCATTTTGCCAATGGAGATCATCAACAGACTCTTCACCCCTGCACTGCTCAACCCTGCATCTCAGGAATATCAGTCCATGTATAAAGAAGTCAGTGACATGGTAAGATGAATAACAATAGATGGTGATAACCACTTTAATACCACCAGGGCTGTACTTACTATTAAGAACAGTGAATTCCTGACAATAGAAGACCAATCACAACATGGACAAGTCAACTGGAAGCAGAGGAGCATATTTTACAAACCAAGAACAAGCTAAATACTAGACAATTACTAAGCCACATGCAGGAAGGACAGCTGGCTAACAATGGCAGATGATGTGAATGTGGAAGTTAACAGGCTGATAATATCACTGCCCATTATAAGGGCACAAGCAGATCTGACTGTAACTACATTTGTGTTCTCCATTAAATGAATGTGTTGCTTAGATGTATTCTTATGGCGTGTATGACCATTATAGCCTCATTCTTTTAGCTGTAACCTTGGTGGGTGACACAAACTTGTGAAGAACACTTGCCCTCCTATGAGACCCTTTCAGGACCTTTGCACACCGAGCTCCAGAACTTCTCATGGATGTATTATTAAAACATAGGTCTTTATAAAGACACCCCATGAGGAGACAGTGAAGCCTGAAGGCCCCAAGTTTGTCTGCAAATCATTCCCATCTACTTGACCTTACCAAACTAACTGCTGGCCATCAAAATTAAAGCAATAAAAGATTAAATGTTGTTAAAAACTCACTGGAGCACTGTGTCTTTAGTTTTAGTTTAGCTTGCTTTAAGCAGTGCAGGTGGTAACTGATCGATACATGTTCTCCTTTCAAGTCAAGTCACTTTATTTGTTTAGCACATTTAAAAAACAAATTTAGGGCTTACCGTAGCTGCATGCGCCCTGCTGATACCAAAATACTTAAGAAAGTTTGATACATTTAGAGGTCTAGACCTCCAGAACTCAAACCTCCTGGCACTAGCTGGGTTTTCAGGGTTACGGTGGTTAGGCTCAGTTCACTTCTTACCAGGGTACATCATCATGGTAACTTATTCTGCACACTTAACCTGCTGTGGTTTTGTTCAATATAACAGATCAACGTGTATAAGAGCATCGCAAATGCCATCAGATCCATGGATATCTTAAAGAGTTACCTGTGGAATATGTAATTGGCTCTCTGAGTAAAGAGATCTCTCCAGCTTTCAGGCTGCTCTGAAACACGTTCTGATCAAACTATCTTTGATTTCACACCAACAGGTTCTTTACAGTTTTAAAGAAGTATCCATGTACATAAACATTATAATAATGTTTATGTAACGAGATAGTCTCTTCATTCACAGAATCAAGGTCACATTGTAACCAGGCGATATAGTAACACAAAATAATGACTGAAACTCTGAATATTCATGGAAGGTTCATGCTTTGGCCCTGAGATGAGCAGTTCTAAAGAGGTTTTTGTGTGCATTACTAAGACGTTGACTAAGATACTGTTGCTGTTCATAGCAGAGGGCAAGCTTGCAACACATTGGTCAGGATGGCTTTTTGATTTGAGTTTCACAGTCTGGGTGCAATCCTGCTGTAGTTAGATAGGCCCAGCAGTAAGTATGTGTTCATAATGACATAACAGTACATGCTGCCAAATGTCACCACACTGTACTATTACCTTTGTATTTCAAAGTTAAGGTAAAAGGTGTTGATCTTTATATGTTGTTTTTTGTTTTGCAGCTTGGAGACATCTATGGCTGTGATACATGTGCAACACAAAGCTTCTATGCAGGCGTTGCAGATATGACTTTCAGGTATCATATCATGGAGGCTGTATTTGGGTATATATGCTTTGTCAGATGATACTGGCAGCTCAGACTCCACCTCCTAGCCCAAACCATAAGTGGATCACCATTGAAGTGTCACTGGCATGTTGTCTGAGAACAGCAGAAGGTTTTTTGACCACGACCAGTGTTTTGAATACACAGAGGAAACACTGTAGATGGCAGGAGATTCTGTTTTTGCTTAACCTGTACTATCATGTTTGGTGTGCAGTCTGAGGAAATGTTGCAGCTGTTTTTCAGTATTTAGTATTTCAACATTTTGTACACACAGTAGTATTTTATGCACAAAAAAATGGAAGTAGCACTTGTATCTTTGTTATCTACAGGAAGTCCTAACATGATATTTTGTTCAGATTTTACAAATGACACATAGTAACTTCTTCTTTACTGTACTTAAAATATTACTTTCTTTCACAGATCTGGATCAGTGATTGCAAATCCAATTCTAGTCTTCAATTCCCCCTTAATGAATCCAACCATCATCTTTTCACTCTTTGAGAACTATGTCAATAGCGGTGAATCACCTCTCCAATTTAATCTGGACTACTCAAAAAGTAAGATCTCATTTTCATATAATTCTATTTGTTCCTCTGTAGTGATGTACATGTGGTGTCTGAAAGGAAGGTATGGAAACACTGCACTCCATGTAGTTTTAAAAAATAGGCTACTATATAAAAACATTGCTGACATGTAGACAGTGTTTTTGACATCATAACAGTCCCCTGTCATTCATTTACATATTTTACTACAATAACGTCCAATCAAACAGCTTTTTGCATGCAAGGCTGTATACATATCCTTTGAGATAACAAAAAAGATAGGAAACATCAGTGTGTGGGTGATATTGTGGTACATGGTTCTCTCTCAAGTTAATAGATAAAATATCACTGAAACCTGCAGGGCTTCTGACTGTTCACTATCTTTGCCTACAAGGATCTATCAGGGTAGAGCCACTCAACTCTAATAACCAGATGGCCTTCATTTTGCCAATGGAGATCATCAACAGAAAATTCACCCCTGCACTGCTCAACCCTACATCTCAGGAATATCAGTCCATGTATAAAGAAGTCAGTGACATGGTAAGATGAATAACAATAGATGGTGATAACCACTTTAATACCACCAGGGCTGTACTTACTATTAAGAACAGTGAATTCCTGACAATAGAAGACCAATCACAACATGGACAAGTCAACTGGAAGCAGAGGAGCATATTTTACAAACCAAGAGCAAGCTAAATACTAGACAATTACTAAGCCACATGCAGGAAGGACAGCTGGCTAACAATGGCAGATGATGTGAATGTGGAAGTTAACAGGCTGATAATATCACTGCCCATTATAAGGGCACAAGCAGATCTGACTGTAACTACATTTGTGTTCTCCATTAAATGAATGTGTTGCTTAGATGTATTCTTATGGCGTGTATGACCATTTTTGTATCATTCTTTTAGCTGTAACCTTGGTGGGTGACACAAACTTGTGAAGAACACTTGCCCTCCTATGAGACCCTTTCAGGACCTTTGCACACCGAGCTCCAGAACTTCTCATGGATGTATTATTAAAACATAGGTCTTACAAAGACACCCCATGAGGAGACAGTGAAGCCTGAAGGCCCCAAGTTTGTCTGCAAATCATTCCCATCTACGTGGCCTTACCAAACTAACTGCTGGCCATCAAAATTAAAGCAATAAAAGATTAAATGTTGTTAAAAAATCACTGGAGCACTGTGTCTTTAGTTTTAGTTTAGCTTGCTTTAAGCAGTGCAGGTGGTAACTGATCGATACATGTTCTCCTTTCAAGTCAAGTCACTTTATTTGTTTAGCACATTTAAAAAACAAATTTAGGGCTTACCGTAGCTGCATGCGCCCTGCTGATACCAAAATACTTAAGAAAGTTTGATACATTTAGAGGTCTAGACCTCCAGAACTCAAACCTCCTGGCACTAGCTGGGTTTTCAGGGTTACGGTGGTTAGGCTCAGTTCACTTCTTACCAGGGTACATCATCATGGTAACTTATTCTGCACACTTAACCTGCTGTGGTTTTGTTCAATATAACAGATCAACATGTATAAGAGCATCGCAAATGCCATCAGATCCATGGATATCTTAAAGAGTTACCTGTGGAATATGTAATTGGCTCTCTGAGTAAAGAGATCTCTCCAGCTTTCAGGCTGCTCTGAAACACGTTCTGATCAAACTATCTTTGATTTCACACCAACAGGTTCTTTACAGTTTTAAAGAAGTATCCATGTACCCAAACATAATAATAATGTTTATTTAACCGAGATAGTCTCTTCATTCACAGAATAAAGGTCACATTGTAACACAAAATAATGACTGAAACTCTGAATATTCATGGAAGGTTCATGCTTTGGCCCTGAGATGAGCAGTTCTAAAGAGGTTTTTGTGTGCATTACTAAGACGTTGTAGTGGACAGTTTTGTCACGGTTTCAGGAATGAAACCAGTTGAGATACTGTTGCTGTTCATAGCAGAGGGCATGCTTGCAACACATTGGTCAGGATGGCTTTTTGATTTGAGTTTCACAGTCTGGGTGCAATCCTGCTGTAGTTAGATAGGCCCAGCAGTAAGTATGTGTTCATAATGACATAACAGTACATGCTGCCAAATGTCACCACACTGTACTATTACCTTTGTATTTCAAAGTTAAGGTAAAAGGTGTTGATCTTTATATGTTGTTTTTTGTTTTGCAGCTTGGAGACATCTATGGCTGTGATGGGTGTGCAACACAAAGCTTCTATGCAGGCGTTGCAGATATGACTTTCAGGTATCATATCATGGAGGCTGTATTTGGGTATATATGCTTTGTCAGATGATACTGGCAGCTCAGACTCCACCTCCTAGCCCAAACCATAAGTGGAACACCATTGAAGTGTCACTGGCATCCATGTTGTCTGAGAACAGCAGAAGGTTTTTTGACCACGACCAGTGTTTTGAATACACAGAGGAAACACTGTAGATGGCAGGAGATTCTGTTTTTGCTTAACCTGTACTATCATGTTTGGTGTGCAGTCTGAGGAAATGTTGCAGCTGTTTTTCAGTATTTAGTATTTCAGCATTTTGTACACACAGCAGTATTTTATGCATAAAAAAATGGAAGTAGCACTTGTATCTTTGTTATCTACAGGAAGTCCTAACATGATATTTTGTTCAGATTTTACAAATGACACATAGTAACTTCTTCTTTACTGTACTTAAAATATTACTTTCTTTCACAGATCTGGATCAGTGATTGCAAAACCAATTCTAGTCTTCAATTCCGCCGTAATTAATCCAACCATCATCTTTTCACTCTTTGAGAACTATGTCAATAGCGGTGAATCACCTCTCCAATTTAATCTGGACTACTCAAAAAGTAAGATCTCATTTTCATATCATTCTATTTGTTCCTCTGTAGTGATGTACATGTGGTGTCTGAAAGGAAGGTATGGAGACACTGCACTCCATGTAGTTTTAAAAAATGAGGCTTTTATATGAAACATTGCTGACATGTAGACAGTGTTTTTGACATCATAACAGTCCCCTATCATTCATTTACATATTTTGCTACAATAAAGTCCAATCAAACAGCTTTTTGCATGCAAGGCTGTATACATATCCTTTGAGGTGACAAAAAAGATAGGAAACATCAGTGTGTGGGTGATATTGTGATACATGGTTCTCTCTCAAGTTAATAGATAAAATATCACACTGAAACCTGCAGGGCTTCTGACTGTTCACTATCTTTGCATGCAAGACATTATCAATGTAGAGCAACTCAGCACTACTACCCAGAAGGCCTTCATTTTGTCAATGGAGATCACCAACAGAAACTTCACCCCTGCACTGCTCAACCCTGCATCTCAGGAATATCAGTCCATGTATAAAGAAGTCAGTGACATGGTAAGATGAATAACAATAGATGGTGATAACCACTTTAATACCACCAGGGCTGTACTTACTATTAAGAACAGTGAATTCCTGACAATAGAAGACCAATCACAACATGGACAAGTCAACTGGAAGCAGAGGAGCATATTTTACAAACCAAGAGCAAGCTAAATACTAGACAATTACTATGCCACATGCAGGAAGGACAGCTGGCTAACAATGGCAGATGATGTGGAATGTGGAAGTTAACAGGCTGATAATATCACTGCCCATTATAAGGGCACAAGCAGATCTGACTGTAACTACATTTGTGTTCTCCATTAAATGAATGTGTTGCTTAGATGTTATTCTTATGTGCAGTGTATGCATGACCATTATTGTATCATTCTTTTAGCTGTAACCTCGGTGAGTGACACAAACTTGGGAAGAACACTTGCCCTCCTATGAGACCCTTTCAGGACCTTTGCGCACCGAGCTCCAGAACTTCTCATGGATGTATTATTAAAACATAGGTCTTACAAAGACACCCCATGAGGGAGACAGTGAAGCCTGAAGGCCCCAAGTTTGTCTGCAAATCATTCCCATCTACTTGGCCTTACCAAACTAACTGCTGGCCATCAAAATTAAAGCAATAAAAGATTAAATGTTGTTAAAAACTCACTGGAGCACTGTGTCTTTAGTTTTAGTTCAGCTTGCTTTTAAGCAGTGCAGGTGGTAACTGATCGATACATGTTCTCCTTTCAAGTCAAGTCACTTTATTTGTTTAGCACATTTAAAAAACAAATTTAGGGCTTACCAGTAGCTGCATATGCCCTGCTGATACCAAAATACTTAAGAAAGTTTGATACATTTAGAGGTCTAGACCTCCAGAACTCAAACCTCCTGGCACTAGCTGGGTTTTCAGGGTTACGGTGGTTAGGCTCAGTTCACTTCTTACCAGGGTACATCATCATGGTAACTTATTCTGCACACTTAACCTGCTGTGGTTTTGTTCGATATAACAGATCAACGTGTATAAGAGCATCACGAAATGCCATCAGATCCATGGATATCTTAAAGAGTTACCTGTGGAATATGTAATTGGCTCTCTGAGTAAAGAGATCTCTCCAGCTTTCAGGCTGCTCTGAAACACGTTCTGATCAAACTATCTTTGATTCCACACCAACAGGTTCTTTACAGTTTTAAAGAAGTATCCATGTACCCAAACATTATAATAATGTTTATGTAGCGAGATAGTCTCTTCATTCACAGAATCAAGGTCACATTGTAACCAGGCGATATAGTAACACAAAATAATGACTGAAACTCTGAATATTCATGGAAGGTTCATGCTTTGGCCCTGAGATGAGCAGTTCTAGAGAGGTTTTTGTGTGCATTACTAAGACGTTGTAGTGGACAGTTTTGTCACGGTTTCAGGAATGAAACCAGTTGAGATACTGTTGCTGTTCATAGCAGAGGGCAAGCTTGAAGCACATTGGTCAGGATGGCTTTTTGATTTGAGTTTCACAGTCTGGGTGCAATCCTGCTGTAGTTAGATAGGCCCAGCAGTAAGTATGTGTTCATAATGACATAACAGTACATGCTGCCAAATGTCACCACACTGTACTATTACCTTTGTATTTCAAAGTTAAGGTAAAAGGTGTTGATCTTTATTTGTTGTTTTTTGTTTTGCAGCTTGGAGACATCTATGGCTGTGATGGGTGTGCAACACAAAGCTTCTATGCAGGCGTTGCAGATATGACTTTCAGGTATCATATCATGGAGGCTGTATTTGGGTATATATGCTTTGTCAGATGATACTGGCAGCTCAGACTCCACCTCCTAGCCCAAACCATAAGTGGAACACCATTGAAGTGTCACTGGCATCCATGTTGTCTGAGAACAGCAGAAGGTTTTTTGACCACGACCAGTGTTTTGAATACACAGAGGAAACACTGTAGATGGCAGGAGATTCTGTTTTTGCTTAACCTGTACTATCATGTTTGGTGTGCAGTCTGAGGAAATGTTGCAGCTGTTTTTCAGTATTTAGTATTTCAGCATTTTGTACACACAGTAGTATTTTATGCATAAAAAAATGGAAGTAGCACTTGTATCTTTGTTATCTACAGGAAGTCCTAACATGATATTTTGTTCAGATTTTACAAATGACACATACTGTACTTAAAATATTACTTTCTTTCACAGATCTGGATCAGTGATTGCAAATCCAATTCTAGTCTTCAATTCCGCCTTTATTAATCCAACCATCATCTTTTCACTCTTTGAGAACTATGTCAATAGCGGTGAATCACCTCTCCAATTTAATCTGGACTACTCAAAAAGTAAGATCTCATTTTCATATAATTCTATTTGTTCCTCTGTAGTGATGTACATGTGGTGTCTGAAAGGAAGGTATAGAAACACTGCACTCCATGTAGTTTTAAAAAATGAGGCTTTTATATGAAACATTGCTGACATGTAGACAGTGTTTTTGACATCATAACAGTCCCCTATCATTCATTTACATATTTTGCTACAATAACGTCCAATCAAACAGCTTTTTGCATGCAAGGCTGTATACATATCCTTTGAGATAACAAAAAAGATAGGAAACATCAGTGTGTGGGTGATATTGTGGTACATGGTTCTCTCTCAAGTTAATAGATAAAATATCACACTGAAACCTGCAGGGCTCTGACTGTTCGCTATCTGTTGCAACTACAAGACTTTCTCAGGGTAGAGCAACTCAGCTCTACTAACCAGATGGCCTTCATTTTGCCAATGGAGATCATCAACAGAAAATTCACCCCTGCACTGCTCAACCCTGCATCTCAGGAATATCAGTCCATGTATAAGGAAGTAAATGACACGGTAAGATGAATAACAATAGATGGTGATAACCACTTTAATACCACCAGGGCTGTACTTACTATTAAGAACAGTGAATTCCTGACAATAGAAGACCAATCACAACATGGACAAGTCAACTGGAAGCAGAGGAGCATATTTTACAAACCAAGAACAAGCTAAATACTAGACAATTACTAAGCCACATGCAGGAAGGACAGCTGGCTAACAATGGCAGATGATGTGAATGTGGAAGTTAACAGGCTGATAATATCACTGCCCATTATAAGGGCACAAGCAGATCTGACTGTAACTACATTTGTGTTCTCCATTAAATGAATGTGTTGCTTAGATGTATTCTTATGCGTGTATGACCATTTTTGTATCATTCTTTTAGCTGTAACCTCGGTGGGTGACACAAACTTGTGAAGAACACTTGCCCTCCTGATGAGACCCTTTCAGGACCTTTGCACACCGAAGCTCCAGAACTTCTCATGGATGTATTATTAAAACATAGGTCTTACAAAGACACCCCATGAGGGAGACAGTGAAGCCTGAAGGCCCCAAGTTTGTCTGCAAATCATTCCCATCTACTTGACCTTACCAAACTAACTGCTGGCCATCAAAATTAAAGCAATAAAAGATTAAATGTTGTTAAAAACTCACTGGAGCACTGTGTCTTTAGTTTTAGTTCAGCTTGCTTTAAGCAGTGCAGGTGGTAACTGATCGATACATGTTCTCCTTTCAAGTCAAGTCACTTTATTTGTTTAGCACATTTAAAAAACAAATTTAGGGCTTACCGTAGCTGCATGTGCCCTGCTGATACCAAAAT
>JALXJV020000013.1:35977626-36059284 GCA_024633595.2 Lepomis macrochirus | reverse complement strand
AAATTCATGCAATTCCCTCCAGAAATTCGCATCACACTATGATGCGAAAGCCTATCAGCGTTGAGATTGTCCGGATGCCACTGACAGCTTCAGAGCGTTGTTTGGAGAGGACCAGGCAGAACTGGGGAGTGACTTACCGTTGGCTGATGTAGATCTGCCAAACTATGGGGAAGTGTGGAACAAACATATTTGGATAAATAAACACCCGTAGTCAGTCTGGATTATGCTCTGACAACTACGACTACGCCGTTTCCTCGCGGGAGGAGCTCAGAGTAAACTGCTTTTATAAAATTAGCTTTTTACCTTAGTTTTTGGATTTAGAACGTGGATTTATCGTCACTCGAGCTTCTCAGCAGTTTGCTTCTGTGCATTTCCGGTTCCACTTTTTAGCATCGGTTGCCACTCTGTGGGACTGCTACTTTATTTATATAAAAACTGGACAAAACTTGAAAGCGAGGAAGTTGAACTACCTGGTGAGTGTCTGTCGTACTTTACTGTGAACAAGTTAGCATAGCATAGCTAGAAAACAAACATTTTAGAAGTTGTTGTCCTGCTGGCTTGCTGACAGACCTGATAAAACATGAATTCATATGTTTAACAAATCTGCATCATATTGCAGTTATTTCAGCATGACTTTGATCCATTTATTGGAATTAAAACAGAGCAAGGGGTTTACTTTGGATTCATACAGCTGTAGTAATCGTGGGTTGTTTTTATTTGTGTTAACACTTGGTTGCGAGGATTAAATTTACATTGTATGTGAACACACCATTAATCACTACCCTCTTGTGTATTTAAGTCTTGTGTTTTTCCATTGTTTAGTGTCGGGCGTCTCTGCCTGTTTCCCTTGTGTTGGATTACTGTAAATTGTGTGTTTTGCTTCTCGCGCCCCTTCTCTGTTTGGATATATAGATTGCTTTTCTTTTTTGATTTTGGATTTTGCCTTTTGTGTATGTTTTGTTTTATTATCAATTAACCATGTTATATTGAACCTGTTCTGCCTGGAAGACAGTGTCCAAATCTTTGTTTTCTTTGTCTGCATTCGGCGTATGGTCAGATATGAAAGCGCACTGTTTTAGTGTCCACAAGACCTACAAAATAAAACCCAAAATTAACTGTATCCTTGTCAGTGAGTCACTGAGAAACTGTGAATGTTATGCCTCAATTCAAGCCAATTAAATAACCAGAGTAATCAGATAGATGTTGGTAACTGTTTTATGTTGCTTTTTGTGGAGCTTCAAACTGCAGTGTTACTTGTAGAATTTTTATTAGCACCCAGAAGCTAACTTGCTGATAGCATAAGATGTAGTGGAACACCCAAGGGCCATGTGTGTATAGTCAAACTGAGACTAATAAGACCATTCTGATTCACAGGTTCACTTCACGTTACTATTACTGACTCTATTAGTGCAGTCACAGTGGAATATCTCCTGATGATATCTCCTGGTGATATCCAGGTGAGTCTCACTTGGAAAATGTCTTTCTTTGCAACAGGACCTTATGGCGTTTTCCATTGCTGGTACCAGCTCTACTCACCTCGCCCCGACTTCACTCGACTCGATTTTGGCCTGCCATCCTCTGTTTTTCTTTGCAGGTAGTACCCCATCAGTGTAGCTGGTCACTGTAAAAACTGCCGCGACGTGATCTTCAACGTCAGACACAAACATGACGCAGACAGAGATGTGCCTGAATGTAAAGGCAGAATAGCAGTTGAAAATCTTACAGCTCTGGTTTTCTTTCCCGTTGGTCATCTGCTGCGATGGCTGGAGTAGTCTTTGGGATCAGAGGGGTCTGTGAGCGCGATTAGCCCAGCCTTGATAGCTGCCCCTACTGGCACTCCGAAAATCGATGGTGGATTGAAAATGTGCTGAAACATTTTTGATCCACCATCGATTTTCGTAAAAGTTTCTTGACTCAAAGCTTCTCAGAAATGGATATAGTCATGAAATAGCATACATAAACTGCAAAATTGAAAACACTGGCCCCTGTCTGGCGCGCACAATGATGACGCAGAGATTAGTGACGATTCTCTCTGACCAATCTGTAGTCTGCAGTGTTTTCACATCACCTTTTGGTATCCCCCAGCTCTTTATGGGCTTTTGGTATAGACGGGTTTCTTGTATACAAACAGGATACATGCACAGCCAGGGGACAAAAGCGCTTTGGTAGCCGGTCAGAAGACTGTAGTCAACAACTATAATGAACGTAGATTAAGCATTGTTTGTAAATTATTGTTGATTCAATAATAAAGTGCAATTTCAGAGTTGGATCTGTTTGTGTTTCATTTTGCATGTTAATATAACATGCGTGACCGCTGCAGGTCAGCTACAGGGGACCTAATGTTGTTCAAATGGGCTGCTAGCCAGTAGCTAAAGGAAGAATGGAGAACAAGGGAGAGAGGGATTCTTTTCAGAGCTGTAAATTAAGCGATTGAGCCTAGCTGTGTCACACTTAGAGATGCAAAGAACATT
The DNA here is from genome assembly GCA_024633595.2 of Lepomis macrochirus. NCBI lineage: Eukaryota > Metazoa > Chordata > Actinopteri > Centrarchiformes > Centrarchidae > Lepomis > Lepomis macrochirus. Next base: position 36,056,813 of record JALXJV020000013.1, on the reverse strand, counting down.
GTCTTCCGTTGTAAACTTTGTGAGACCAGCAAAAAGCTTTTGACTGCGACCATTGTATTTAGGCATCTGCTAAAGCAGCACAGCAACGTGAAACTTTGAAAAGCCTGTAGAGAGAAACTCCAGCAGCTGCTGCCAGTGAAGCATCTACTCTGCAGGGGAGAGTGGCATTAATCAACGTTTTGTAAAATCACTGAATACTTGTCTTATAAATACATGTGCAAAACAGTAACGTTAGTTCTGAAGTTATGCTTGATTTTTTTTTTTTAGATCAGACAGTGGATTTAAAAAACGTTAGCCTGTATGTTTTGTGAAAATCATACTCATTTCAGTGGTTGTGAGTACGAGATTAGTTAAAATGTTGGGAGGGACCTGGTTTGTTTTTTGTTATTTTTAAATAGCCTATATCCAACCATAGCCTATATGACAAAGCATCACCTGGTCTGAGAGGCTGCAGTGTTTTCAGTTTGGCTGATTGTCGACTCCTCAGGTTAATTATTGTTTCAGTAAAGTGGATTCATTTCTAAAATGCGCTGCTGAACAGGTTTCCCGTCACTTTAAAGAATGGGATGCAGTGTTTGAAAGTAATTGCAATGGAACGAGTAACGTGACTTTTACTTTTGACACCCAGTAATAAGTAAAGTAATATTGTTATTTTTAAAATGAGTAATGCTGCTGCTGGATGTGCTGTATAAACTGTTGTGCTGCAAAGACAGAATGCTGCTTTCTGCCCCCTGGTTGGGCGCACATCTGCAGTTGAAGGCAGATGTTCTGTGTAATCAGTTTTTTCTTCAATAAAAGACTAGCTAATTTGTTATCATAATAGCACTGTGTGGCTACACATTTAGATGAAGTTGGTGGAACCTCTGTTTCACTCAAACTTTATGTTTATGTACTGTGTTGACAGACAGTAGCGATATATGGTTTAAAGGCATTAAAATTATCATAGTGAATGATCTTAATTTGGTAAAAAAGGAAGTAGCAGATTCACACTCAATCCCTGCTATCAGGAAAAGGCAGTATATCAAATCACCAACTACACCAACTACTACGTATAAATATGAACAAATAAATACAACCATGAATAAACAGGGATAAAGACAATAAATACACACCCAACTAAGGACTACTGAGCACAGAAATACCCAAACGAAAGTACAAAGGCGACCAACGACAGACTAAATACAGCCATTGATAAATTCACTGAATAAAGCATGAATGAATTCACTGATAGATGATTGAATTGACGAAGCCATTAACATGGCGACAGACAAGGTTTATAAATGAGCCAGGAATAGAGTTGAGTGTCATTCACAGTGAGCCTGCAGCAGTATCAACAAGATGATCCATTTGTGAGGGACTGAGGTTAGTTGAGGCATAGTCCTCTGTTATGTTGAGACTTCTTATTGAATTAAAAGCTGACCGAATCATTTCCCTACGTTGTGCTACAGCATATATAGACATCTAGTTCAGGAATTTTTGCCTAATGGTGTATAGTTCAGCAAAAGGAACTCAAAATTTATGAAAAAAGAATTATGTGGAAACACGTATCAAATGTTAAATTTCAGGTCGAGGGTATGGTCAAAACAGTCAGTCGGTTAATGAATGCTTTGACAGAAACCAACTGAATGTACTATTATGATAAACGCAGTACTAAGGCTCTCATTGTCACTGTCAACATGAATATTTAAATTGCCTACAATAATAACGATCTGGTTTAAGGATTAAAGTTGTTAAGAACTCTGCAAATTCAGATAAAAATTCAGAATATGAATCAGGAGCGAGAGGAATGTGAATATTAATATGACTGGGGGGAGTGGATTTATTCAGGCTAACATATGGTATTCTCCATCACCCAGCCGGGTTTCAGTAAGACAAAATAAATCAATATGATAATCTGATATTAAATGATTTACTAGTACAGCTTTAGATGATCTTCAGTATGGGGTTTAAGCTGGGTAACTGGCCAAGTGGAAGGTCAGAGAAGCATGTAGGACTGCAACTCTGCCTCCTGTTCTCAAAATTAGGTTTTCATGTTTGTTTTTTTGTCCACTAATAAACTTTCTAGATATGAGAGCTGCTACATCCAAAGTGGGCAGCAAAAAAGCACAGAAAGAAAACAAACAGAAATGAGAAAATACACATGGTCAGGAAACCATGAAATACACAGACACGTGGATGTAAGGCCCCTTCCAGTGGGGAGCCAGTTTATAGTGGCTCTCCATAGAACTGTTTAACCACACAAGATCCCCAAAGTCGTTATGGTTGTGCCTTAGTATCACAGAAAGTCTTTTGTCTCCTTCTTGCCTCAAGGTTGTTGGCCCTTGTCTGACTAAATGTTGTGTCCAAGCACTTGAAGAGAGAACTAGCCTCGCGGTGATCCACACACTGGGTCATCCTGCAGCAGAGGACCCAGCATAACATCCACAGGCATTCGGTTCTCCCTGCCGTGCATGAGGAAGTAAGATGTGAACCTTGTGCTGGAATGTACATTGTATGCAAACGTGACCTGAGACAGGAAAGCCCCCCCCCACTCTGCTTCACATGACAGGAGAGTTTTTGCCAGCTGATCCTAAGTGTGCTATTAATTCTTTCTTTCATGCCACCAGATTTTGGGTTGTACAGCTTGGTGTGTGTTTGCTTCACACCCAACATTGTGCACAAATGTCTTACATCTGATATGAAGTTTCTACTCATTTCTGTGTGCAGTTCCATCCCTCCATGTTCCAGGATTCCATGCTCCAATCAGGGTGAAGCTCATCCAACAATATGCTGTATATCAATAACTTCATGGCAGCCTGATTAACATCAACTCCATGACCCTCTGGAACATTGTTTATATGTTGGTTAGAGCCATGGGCATGGATTTGGACTGGTACAGGCCCGGGTCAGTTGGTAAGGCAGTCTTCTCAGAGTCTTCCAGTGCTTCTTCCAACTGCCAGTAGTTTTAGGAAGGGTGCAAGATCCAGAACAATTTGGCCCCCACTAGGGCGTCCAGCATCATTCCCCGGCTACAGCGTATAAGAGCTTTTTATTGTAAAAGCAATGACACTCCTGCAGTCGATGCAGAATCCCCAACTATTATTGTTTTTACAGCTCTCCTCAGTGATGCTGTTCTGCAAAAGGCGCTGCACTAGTCTGTTCATTTCACTCCGCTTTTCACGGGAAGTACGGCAGGCCTGTTGTTTTATCAGGGGGTGGTCATCTGTTTGGATGTGTTTTTATCTGTTCAACATACAAAATTGGCTGCCCCTGTATCTGTATTCAGATAGGGACAGAAGCAGACATGGTTGATATAGGAGGTCATGTTGAACCGGGCAATTGTTGTTTTGTCTAACCTAATATTGGAAATGCAATAGTTTTGCCTTCAAAGCATCATATTGATTGAATACACAATACTTTCATTTTTTTTCTACTAAATGAAGTTTTATGAACCGGCTGAACCCCACCACCCAACCTTAAAGTAGAGGACGATCAGAAACTTGAAAAATAAGTTTAATAAATCTAAAGATTATGTATTAATAACACATTTTACATTTAGCTGACACTTTTATTCAAAGTGACTTACAATTGCTAAATGTCAGTTTGCACGCATCTCGAGTAACTATGGCTCGTGTTATGTGTGGCTCAGGCTGACACAATGGTGGATGGGTCACAGTGGGGAACTGAACCCTAGTCTCTCACACCAAAGGCAGGTATCTTATCCATTGCACCATCATCACCCCATAATTTCAATGTAGTTCCCAACCATGTTGATTCTATAGATGCTGAGGCTACCTCCTAAATTAGGTGACACACGACCCAGGTGGGACTTGAACCCACAATCCCCAGCTCCGGAGGCTGATGCCTTATCCATTAGGCCACTGGGCCACTGTGCCTAATGGCTAAGGCATATCCACCCACCTGGACTTGACCCACCTGGGTCAAGTCCCATCTTACCCATTTGGCCACTGGGTCTAATGGATAAGGTTTATTTATAAAGCACTGTAAAGGCACTCAAAGGCATTGGAAATATTAACTATTTACAGAAAAGATTTGGGAAAAATATCCTTTAATATCCTTCCTACAAGAAACAAAAGTCATTTCAAAATATACTTCAAATAAAATCAGGTAAAAATCAGCGAATTCTCTAAGATGTTGATGTCTCTAAGAAGTATGTTTTAACAAGGGATTTAAAAGAGTTTACTGATTCAGCTGACCTAATTTCATCGGGTAGATTGTTCCAGAGCCTCGGTGCCCTAACTGCAAAGGCTCTGTCCCCTCTCAGTTTCAGCCAGGTCTCTGGGACCACTAAAAGCCCCTTACTTGAGGATCTCAAATTACGAGCTGGTATATAAGGTACTAGTAGGTCAGCAATATAACAAGGGGCGAGACCATGGAAAGCCTTCAATGTAATCAGTAAAATCTTAAAATCAATTCTAAAACATACTGGGAGCCAGTATAACAAATTCAAAACAGGAGCACAACACTCATGGAACAACATCACATAACAACACATTAAGTCCATTCATAGACAGTTTTTGCAGCATATGCATACCACTGAATACAACAAGTCCTTTATCTAAATAGCCTTGCAACAATTAACCAAAAAAAAGAGACAAAACGTAGAGAGAGAAGCAGCCCAACACAGTATCCACACAGTGGTAGTGGTACAGACATCAAGAAAAGTGAATAATAGTATTAATTAGTAGTGGCAATATGAATGATATTAACAGGATTAATAATTGTAATTCTCAGGTGTCGAGCAGGAACTTGGGGGCAGCAGGAAGCCCGCTCCCACAGATCCAGACCCCACAGCTGCGGGAAAGCTGCAGGAGAAGAAAGACAGAAAGCACAAAACTATGAGAGAGGGCAGAAGTCAAGTTAGTAACATGCATTAATGGGATAAGAATGCATACAGATGGAGAGAGAGAGGAGCTCAGTGCATCATGGGAAGTCTCCCGGCAGTCTAGCCCTATAGCAGCATAACGAAGAGATGGTTCAGGGCTCACCTGAGCCAGCCCTAACTATAAACTTTATCAAAGAGGAAAGTCTTAAGCCTAAGCCTACTCTAACCTATGTGGATGTGCTGTCTGCCTCCTAAACCCAGGAGCTTGATAGCAGGTAACAGCAGAATAAAACATCACTAACGCAGAAAACAGAGAGATGTATAAACAATATAAACTCCACAGCAGAGACAAACACACATATCAAAGCAAAGAGTATCTGACATACAGTGTAGTGCACACACAATGCTATGTTGCTAGGCAACGCAGTTGGATTGTTGCAATTACTTTGCGCTGAAAGAGGCTCTGCAGTCACAGAAACAACAGAAGTTCCATTCTCGCACTGGTTATCACACTCCTGAGCTTATTTTTTCCTCAAAGAATAATAAGGAGAAATTTCAGGTTGAAGAAACATCTGTTTTCATTGCATTATCTGTGCTTTCCCTAATTACACATTCAGATTTGGCTCTATTCCTAGTGAGTAAGTCACATTAACATGGTGAAATACCCTCAGGTGGGGTGCACGTCAGTGTGTCAGTTGGGTTGGCCAGCTGTGCCAAAGTTTGCCCATTCTTTACCAGCGCATCTGTAACTGTGAGCACCAGCCCCATGATGTCATACACACCAGGCACCAAACAGCCAATATAAGAGTCAATGTGTCCAGCAGTGCGGGGTTCTACCTGAATGGGGACAATAACTTCACTTAAAGGTGGAATAGTAGCATCAATAGACACAGAGATGTTACAACATTCTGGAATGAAGTCTGTGGCCTTTGTTGGGATCCCAGGGACGTCACAAAGGGGAATTGGTTCATTTGTAATCTTAACTTGTACCATGTGGGTCACTGAACTTTTCCAGGAATTACTATTATTATTATTATGAATTATTATTACATTAACTAATTATTAGTGGTGGGCCGTTATCGTTAACGTGCTGTTAACGTGCTGCGTTAACGTGAGACTCTTATCGGGCGATAAAAAAAATATCGCCGTTAATCTATTCTCAAAGTTGGGTTGGGAGCTGGGTCTATGCTTGATATTTTAGCGCAGATGTATACCTAGCCGAATTGCACTGTAAGGGTCAAGAACGACAAAGAATTACCACATCAAACGTGACGTGCTAACATGGATGCAGCTGTTGCTGCGTTCCATTTACGTTGGAGGTCGGAGCTGGGAATGACGTCACACCCGGTTGACGGCGTTCCAGTTACAACCTCGCTCGGCCAGCTGTTTGTTTACAACTAGCCAGGTTAGTTATTGATACGCCGATTGATTAAAAAACGCATTGTGCGGTATTTACTCACACTAACTGTAGCAACACGTCCACAGACAGCTGTTGGACAGCACTTTGTGCACGAACATTTATATGAGTCACAAGTACACAGAAGTGCTAATTAACAGTAGCCTATAAACTACAGCTTTCAGTAACTGCTGATCCCCCGACAGCCATCTTATTGAACATGATTATTTTCATCACCAATTATCATAGTAGAACAGCTTTCTCAAGCAGTTTGTAGTCTTGAAACCCGTTTGCACACATATTCTGAATGACTTTGGCAGAATTCAAATGAGCCATTTTAATCTAGATTAATCTAGATTAATTTCAAGATTACAGTGAGATTAATCTAGATTTAAAAAATTAATCTATGCCCACCACTACTAATTATTATTAGTCTCACAGTAAGAAGGTTGGAGGTTCAAACCCCGGTTGTGCCGGCCTTTCTGTGTAGAGTTTGCACATTCTCCACGTGTCCGCATTTCTCTCCAGGTGCTCCGACTTCCTCCCACCGTCCAAAGACATGCAGGCTAGGTTAAATGGTGTCTCTAAAAATTGTCCTAAGGTGTGAATGTGAGTGTGAGTGGTTGTCTGTCTCTGTGTGGCCCTGCGATGGACTGGCGACCTGTCCAGGGTGTACCCCACCTTTCGCCCAATGTCAGCTGGGATTGGCTCCAGCCCCCGCAACCCTGTATGCAGGATAAGCGGTTGACAATGGATGGATGAATATTTAAGAAGACTCTTGATGCCATCCAAACCCTAATCCCTAACACAATGATGCCGTCATATGAGAGGAATGTTGATATCTCCAAGGTGGAGCAGTCCGATGTCCATTATGGCTTGAGACTATTGCATGAAATCAAAACCCAGAAGAATAGCCTATGTTGCCCCCGCACTACATGAGCAACCTGCTCACCCAACCTAATGAGAAGGGTCACTGTACTTAAGTGTCCATAATTGTCCATTTACTGCATGTGCAAACATCTACCATGTATTTTACTCACTTTTAAGGCTGGGGTGGACATCTTAACAACATGTGATCCCTGCAAGTCTGTCTGGACGACATGACAAGAAGTCAGCAGTGGCATCTCGGGTCGGATAAGCTGGGGAGTTAAGTTAAAAATTGTCTCAGAGAAAACCTGAAAACCACCTCATACTTACATTTCCAATTTAATTCTACCTTTTTTAACAAGGTTAGCCTTTTTTTGTAGAGGCATGTAGGCCCAAATTAACATTTTACAAGAAGTGAGATCACACTTCAAACAACATTTCTGTCTCAACAAGTCATTTAATCTTATATTATGGCTTGATGACTTATTTTTATGAAACAAAAATAAGCTTCAAATAGGTTGACATAATTCAACAAGGCTTCTAATCATCTTACATTTTTGCTGTGAATTCTAAAGGCCTTATTTCCACATGAGGAATCATTTACATAATTATGAGGTAAAATGCTGAATCAGGTGGAACATGACTGGACTTTTTGATAACTAGCATGGAAATGGATGAGTACTGATGGCCTCACCAACATGTGAGAAAATTGATAAACACTGCCATCAAGTGGATGAATTCTAAAACTGCAATTGTAGACATGAATTGACAACTTCTAGAAGACAATGTTCTCTTATTATGCTGTTATCATCTTGCTCATTTCAAAATAGTTTGAACATGATTACATTGCAATATAGGCTAAATGTTAAATATATGTTTAACTTTGCAGATAAGCTGTAGGTTCTCCAAAAACATAAACATGAATGATAAGATTAAGAAACTGCTGCTGCTGGGCTAGAAGGCTCATTATTGATTAGTTAATTAATGTTCATTGTTAACCAGTTTATAATGAAGCATTTGTGCTCTGTAGGGGGGAAATGGGCAATATGTCACACCACAGTTTTAGTAGATTTACTGCAATATAAAAATAAGTTTTGTGTGTGAACAGTGTAAACAGTCGCTTGCTGCAGTTTGTTAAAGAAAAACTGTTAAAATAGTCAAGGTGTTTTCCTGTCAACAGGACAAATAAATAATCAGTGTCTGTCCGTTGTGTTTCTTTCATGATGGTAAATGGCAAAAATACTGTAGCCTTCTTATGAAGCGCCTTTCTATACGACCACTCAGAGTTTTACAATACATGACACATTCACCCCACTCACACAGATGGCAGAGATTGTCACTAGAGTATGCCTCAGGAGAATTTCACTGCACATTGACAAAAGATTTATTTGGATCTTATGTGTTAAGCTATATTTCAGCTGATTAAAGTATTTTTAGCCACACATAACACTTAACCCCTTCTGACATCTGACAAGTGAGTACATAAGGAGCAAATATTACAGTTATTTAGATATGTAAACAGACGGCTCTAAAGATGAAGAGGACAAGGTAGGAATAGGAGTATATACCAATAATGAATGTAAGCATTAGGAAAAGATTATCTGATCAGGCGTCAGTGAAATGATGGCGATTATTGTAGGACTGTAGTGGGTAAAGGAAGTGAAACCAGACAGAGTGGTGTGTTGTGTTGTTTCCATAGCAGCCCTTTATAGTGCTCAAAATATGAAATCTAGTAGAGAAGATTTAATACTAGAAATCCAACAAAGTTTATTTAGGCCACAGAGACTACAGATAGATGTGAGATTCTGCTGGCTACCTGCCCACACAAGTATAAAAGGGAATGAGGGAGCAGATAAAATAGCTCAAAAATCAACCACAAACAATGACATAAATATACCCCTTGGAAAAAGAGAAGCTAAGGCGATTTTCAAAAAAGAAATGATGAAGAAATGGCAGGATAGGCGGGATGTTGATAAAAGTGGAAGGAAATATTACATACATTTGGGTTAAATAAAACATTGTTTTTAATGGGCAAAAGTCAATCAGATGTTTAGAATGTAGGAAATATGGGGGTGAGGCTAAATCAAAAGATAAGTCAGGCAGGAAGGAAGTGGAACCTTGAAGGTTCATTAGGCACAACAGAAAATTGGGTAAAGGACACACAGAAAGGTGTTGTACAATATCTGAAAAATATAGGGATATATAATAGGATTTTTTTAAATTTGTTTATTTGTTTATCTATTTTTAATGATGTAAAGTAGTCCCAGCGAACATAGAGTATGCACCTTTTAACGTCATAGTTACAAGCTGCCATAAAACAGAAAAGTAGAAGAAGAAGAACCGGTGCAGAGCTCTGGTGGAATGTAGCAAAGCCGCGCATGTCTGTTTTTCAGTGGATCAACAACTAACAACATTGCATGAGCGTGAGCCAGCAGCAGCGGTAATCTGGTGCTAAATAAAGCGTCACATTCAGGTAATTATCTATGACCCTGTTTCACTGAAATTGCGTGGTATTCCAGCATTTCGCACATTAACATTACATAGTCTGGGTTTGATATTGAACCAGCTAACGTTAACGTTAGGGACATTAACGTAATACTGGCCACAACAAAGTTAATGTCCATTTTGGAAAAGCTATTAGATAACGTCAGTTAGCTAGCAGGCTATCTGTCAGTCTGCTGAGCTACGTTCACGGCTTGCTTGTTGATGTTGGTTTATTGAACAACGGTAATGTTATTAGCTGCATCGGCTAATTTATCCCCTGGCAGTGTTTCAAATGTTAACTGCCTTCGTGGCTTATTAGCCCACTAGCTCCTGCTTACATTTCGCAAACCTAAACTAAGCTAATGTTAGCAGTATTAACGTTAGCGTTAACTTGCTAATGAACTTAGTAGACCGGCCTCAGTATAACGTTAAATGTTGCTAACACAGCAGATAGGAAAGAGGGCTTCCAGTGTATTAACATTACCCTTTTCTTAAGTTTTTTTAAACAATCTCACAGGTGTGAAATGTTTAGGGCTGTTTACTATCTATATTGGCAGTGGTTTGAGATATGTTGGAAAAACAGATAAGTAATTAATGAGACGTAACTTTAGTTAGTAACCCGAGCATGTCAACAGGAAGTTGTGGCTGACCGATGCGGTCAGGCTAAACAACATGATGATTTTATGAATAATATTTATTTTATCAAAGCTAAATGTATTTAATCACCTTTATTGATTCCCCCTTCTGAAATAGCCAAATCATGGAAAGCTACAATGTGAGACAAACACGTAGGTACCGTGAGGGACATTTCTGTGACAATCTTGTGTTTCTGCGCTGCAGAACTGTCCTGAAATAACCTAACTGTTACAGCCTAAGCCGCCCTGAAATGAATGTGGACCGTCGACAACTGTCTTTGTTTTTCTACACTCTAACGTTACTTAGTTAAAATCGAATGATCTATAAGATTTTTAAAAAATCAACATACCCATGATTAGATCAACAAATCCTTTTATTTACATTAATTTGAACAAAATTAGAATAGAGCAGTGATTTCCAAACCTTTTCAACTCATGACCCAGAACAGAAATGAAGTGTCTCCCTGAGACCCAAACTTCCAGATATTCTGGAGATGCACAGATCCATCTGCCGCTGACCAGAATCTGACGGTTTTCTGCTGGCTGGGTGGTGACAGTGGAGTGATTCCCATCAAGCTCACAGCTGCACAGACAGTAACCGGATATAGTCACAGCCACACACATGCATACAATTTATTTGTCATTTTGTGTGTGTATGTAGATAACTGTATGTGAGTAACTGTGTGTGTATGTGTTTCACTTTACACAATTTGTCAACTCGACAAGAGTTTGAACATCACCATTTAACAGAAGCAGGTATATTGACTTGGACTGGTGGGAGAGATGTGGTTTTATTTGGACAGTTGCCTGGTGGCTCTGACATCATGGACATGTGGGTCACCGGGTTCCATCCCTGGATGGACAGGCTTGCAGATCCTCGGTTTGGGGACATTTGGAAGAAGATATGGTCCACATATTAAGTGACTTCATATGGGTTGAGTCTGACCTCGCTCTCTTCATCTCGTCACCATATTCAGTCGGGACATTTCCTGGTTTCTTAGACGCCTCTCAATGACTCTGAATCACATCCCATCTGTGTGTGCCCCCTTCTCCGGGAACGTCTTCTACCTTCTCCTCATATTGTGGTTTGGTACTCACAACCATTACTCAACAAAATGTACTCCTCGTGCTCCTTATGCTTAGAGAGGAAGTAGGTGACAGAGGATGCAAATTCACCGGTTATAATAGGTCCCTCAGCTTCATGCCAGTGGCGAACGGCCAGTTTTGTCTTGTAATAAATAGTCGACACTTTAAATCTTGGGCAGAGGAGGACGGCTTGCAGGTCCATGAAGACAACCACGGCCTTGTTGTTGGCCTTGTTCGCATCATTTTTGTCCTGCACCTTTGACACAGTTACACTCCTTCTTTGGAGGGTAAAGATCTTGTTCTGCCACTTAAATTCTTCTGAAGCCTGCCCTGATATGATTGTGTCAGCCATGGACTGAAAGACAAGCTCCAGGTACTGTTTTGATGATGCCCTCAGTAGGGAGGACACCTTAAGGACGTTCAGTAAAATACTCATCATGAACTCATGAGCCCCACCTCTGTGGCATGATGTCTTTCACCCAGTCAAGGAGAGGGCACTACTCTAGTACAGACCATACCTGATCTACTTAAGGTCAGTTACTTTGTGGTTAAATTAACAGCATGAAGTTCTGTCGCGTCGCACGTTAATGTGCGTTCATATGCATAATATGCACAAAATGAAGCTTGTACCTTCCAGCAGGAGCTTCTAGGAACAGTCAGACAATATATGGGGGCATGATGGCACTCCTCATAGGCAAACAGCATTTAAAAACAAGATGATTATCTAGTCTGTCAGTTAAGGACTGGATTCATAACCAAGCAGCAGAGTCATAGTTAATATAATTAAAGAGGCAAACACAGTGGAAAAGGTCGAATGAAGACATCCGTACAGACAACAAGAGATAAAACTACAGCCAGGTTGATACAGGATTTTCGAGGCTGGTACAGATTTTGATGTTGAGAGCTACCTACTTATCACTTATTTCTGGCGGACAAACTATAAAATGGGGAATTTACCTGTTTGGCCTTTTAGTATTTTGTCATTTTTCACCTGACATCTGTTTATCTACAATGAGCTGACGGCTAATTTGTTATCATGCTGTAGTTGAAACTACTTTTTTTAATCAAAGCCAATAGAACCTGAGGAAGCTGGCGGTTTTGCATCTAACGATTGTTTTCATTATTGATTAATCTGCTTGGTTTTTATTAAATTAATCTATTAATTTGGTCTTAAAAACACCAGAAAACAGTGAGAAATCTCTTTAAATTTTTTAAAAAGCTTTGAAAATATTTTAAGACCCTTGACGAGTGTCCAGAGGGGCTTCCCTTGCATAGTCCTCCGCCTCTAACGCTGGAACTGACAATTATTTTTATATTTAAGATTCAATCAGCCAAAATTTGAAAAGCTGGAATCTGAGAATCTTTTTCTTAAATTGCTCATCAAAATTGTTGCTGATTGCTTTTCTGTTGATCAACTAATGAATCAACTGATCGTAGCAGCTCTGCTCTCCTCTGCGTTGGTTTCCATTGGTCCCCGTCCATCAGCCAACAGTTGAACTCCGGTATGGAGAGACACCCAGCTGCCAGTGTGAATCACAGACTGATCTTCTGCCTTGTGTGTTTCAGGTGTGACTATGGGGAAGACTTTTTCCCACCTCACTAAGCAGACAGGCCACGATGAGGGTCAGGACAGCCTGACCTCTTCTCTGGAGGACACCCAGACGGATGACGGGAAGGGAGGAGACGTCTCCCAGTTTCCTTATGTGGAGTTCACAGGGCGGGACAGTGTGACGTGCCCAACATGTCAAGGCACCGGAAGGATCCCCAGAGGTAACGCCACTGTGTGCACAGTCAGGGGTTGGGGTAGTCTGACTGGAAACGAAATAAGTTAGTTGTGTGTCTTCTATAGTCACATGATTTTCCAATATCCAGTGATAGTCCTAAAGTAAACTAGGGTGGACCACGATCCACCTGGCCCAAACAACCAGACCAGGCGCCGTGGCGGACCACGGTGATCGCTCAGAGGAGAGAAAGAGAGCCAGGAGGGAGCCATGCTGGTCCAGCTTGGACTTAATTCTGCTCCTAAAGATCCGGTCTTGACAAAATGAGACTCTTGTTGACCAAACAACGGACACCAGAGACTGTTGTGCCCACATCTTTACAGAGACCTGCCCTATCAACATCCCAGTTCATGCACTCGTCAGAAGTCCATGTTGTGAGGCGTGAGCGTAAAACTACGGCAAGATGAGAGAAAGAGGACTCTGTGTTTTACATCGATGATGCTTGGTGCACAAAGGCAGTCAAGATGGACTCTGTTTCCCAAATGTCAGTCTGTTTATTGTGAAGATGAAAGTTTTGCTGCAAATTCAAAAATGCGTCGTGGAATGTTAAATGGAATGGGTGTATACGTGTCTGTATATATGTATATAAATAACTGTTTTTTCAAAATTTTGTGTAACCATAATTTAATATAGGCCTAAACTTAATTCTATGTTGTATGTGTAGCATGAAGGAACTACAAATTTAATTACGTTATGCAGCCTTGTGCTGTATGATGACAAAAAAACAAACTTGTAACCTTGGGATGGTGTAAAACAGGCTTCTGCTGCACCGCAGACTTATCATGGATTGTTGTCTGTGTTTCAGGACAAGAAAATCAACTTGTGGCATTGATTCCATACAGTGACCAAAGGCTGCGGCCCAGGAGGACGTAAGTGTGTGTGTGTGTGTGTGTGTGTGTGTGTGTGTGTGTGTGTGTGTCCTTTTGAAGGACCTTTTGAAGTTTAGTGAACATGCTCAAAAATAAATTAATTATTTTCAGGTAACCGCCCAGTTCTGAAGTACTGCCAGTCTAAAGTAAAATGCAATGTCATTAGTTAATCGATTTAATTGTACCAGCTACAAATCCCAAAACAGCAACATTGGATTATTAGGATTAGGAGTGAAGGAGAGGAAAGATGGAAAATGAATCAAGAAAACTCAGCAAAAAGCGTTTGGTTTTGACAGAAGAGAGTTTCTTCCCAATACATTTATGGATCCCGGTTGGAAAAATCCTGGTACAATCATGATGCAGGCTCAACATTGTGATGTGACTCCACCTGTGTAGTGAACACAAACACATGACTCATGTCACTGTTAAGAAAGGAAGGGGATGGGCAGTTTCATAGAATGTTGAACAAAGCATTCAGTGCATCCACTTACAGCAAACCTCAGAACCCTCCTCTGTTTGGCTGCTCCTTTAACATCAACACTGCTTTAAAAAAACACAGACGTCCCTCTGTGTTACTGCAGAGGGCTCTGGAAAAAACACAGGGTTAATAATTAATAACCATAATGTTTACCTGCTGGTTGTCATACTGTGACGTATGAGGGATATGACAGAGTTGATTCTTGGACAAAATTCAAACTGAGAACGTAAATTCTAAAATTAAATTCATTCAGAGCATCAAGTTCTCAGATTATTTAAGAAAGGAAAGAATGGATGAAAATGTGAAATGAAATCTGTGTAGCACTTCGTAGTTCAGATTGTATGTTTAGTAGTGGAGTCACGTGGTTGTCTTATGTCCTCCTCAGGAAACTGTATGTGTCCGCGTCAGTGGTGGTCTGCCTCTTGCTGTCCAGTCTGGCTGTCTTCTTCCTCTTCCCTCGATCTATCGACGTGTCCTACGTCGGGGTGAAGTCTGTTTTTGTCAGCTACAGCCAAGAGAAGCGCAGCGTCTATCTCAACATCACGGTAAGCTTCAGCTCCCCAGTTTGAAACCAAGGGATGCAGCGATTACCGGATTTCACTGTTAATCGTGCTTTAAAACGTCACGGCTGATTAATCGTAAAGGCTCCACTACACTGAGTGTTTCTGTTGCACAAAACGAAACTGTCGGAACTAGCTCAGAACGAAATTAAAGTGACACGAGCGGTGCACCAGCTGAAAGTGGCGTGCTTATGAGAGGCTACTGTACAGAGTTTGGTCCCTGGCAGAGGGACCTGTGAAACTGTGAAGCTTTATTTCCACCAAAGAAACTGCAGAAGTCGGCAGTGTGGCAGAATTTCGGGTACACCGAGACTGACCAGGGCGTTATTTAAGAGGTGACTGATCCGTTCAAAAACTTGGTGTTAAAAGGTTGCTGCTAAAGCAGCGAATAACCACATTAAACTTGATGCAGCACCTGCAGGATCACCACCCAGCTTTGCACGCCCAAGTAAAGGTAATTGGTCTACATAATACCTGAGTTAAATAACATGGCCACTTGGTTGGAGATAGAAATAAATAAATAACCACAGATTAAATGCACAAAAAATAAAGTTCAGTAGACAGTATTCTGTCAGTTTCTCTCTTTACAAAGACAAGTGTTGAGGTCTGAGAGTTTTATCTGAAGAGAGACTATCAAATCTCATTTGTATGCGATACGAGCTCCACATACAACATACTTTATCACATTGCGTCAGACTTTGTGAAGTTAGCACAAACACATGTCACAACGTCCGGTTTTCAAAATAAGTTGTTAACACAATGTGTATTATGAAAATAAGATTAGTTGGATTATATTCGCAGGAAGTGTTAAACATGTTACATGTGGCCATTAAAAGTCAAAAAAACACTAAAATGTTTGACAACATTTCAGTTTTGTTTTTAAATCTTTTTGTTTGAATCAAACAAAATAGATATCTTTTATTTTATTAATTTCTAATCATTTTTTATGTCAGTAACATCTAGAGGATAAAAACTGGGACGGACGTGAAAAAAGTTATCTGGAGCCCTGTAATAAACTAATTTCAATAAATACAAATGATTTGGTCCCAGGATTTATTATGCATTTCTTCTACTTCAGTGCCTGACTTAGAATAATAAGTTGAGAAACAGGTCTAGTCTTAGTCCATCCTGCACTACAGAGGGGCGGCAGTAGCTCAGTCTGTAAGGATTACAGACCCGAGGGGTTGTCTGTTCGAATCCAGCTGGGACCAAAGCTGCAGATTGTGGACTGGTAGCTGGACAGGTGCCAGTTCACCTGCCGAAGGAGGCCTTGAGCAAGCCCCTGATCCCGTAACTGCTCGGGGGGCGCCACACTGAGTGGCAGCCCCTCACTCAGACATCTCTCCCTGTGTTGCCATTGTTGTGCGTGTGTGTATATTTCTGACCTCTGTGTAAATACTAACAAAAATAACAGAGTGAAAAAACTGAATCTCCCTTTAATTAATAAAGTATTTCTTAAAGGACTAGAAGGAGCACATATTAGCACACTGGCATCGTGACTGACTAAATGTACATCTGTCCACTGCAGAGACATTATCCACAACCTGGAGGAGGAACTAGTATCAGTGTCTTTAGTAATATATCGCAAATTAATCGTGCAGGCATAGTAGTGTGGAAGCGGCCTGAGGCACACTGGCGCGCCTCCTCTTTTACCAGTGGTACCTGCAGGCAGATGATCACCGCTGCAGCAGAGGGAGGAGGAGGAAGCACCGACACTGACAGACATCTGAGTCTTTCTACACTTTATTCAGTATTTTGATCTCAGGAATATTAGGCTATTAGACATTTTCCACTGAAAACAATATTTAGTTATATTTAAAATCTATTTAACTGTTTTTTTTAAATGATCATTTTCTAAAAAACTAATTCTTTAGTCATGAAAAAAACAGTAAGAATATTTATAAGAACCAGGTCAACAGGAGTATGACTGAGATAAAGATATAATCCTAACGATGCCCCCTCCCACAGCTTTTTAGTAGCTTCACTCAGACTTTGGCAGGATGTGCAATTTGCAGTTCAGATCTCTTCACACATCTGCCCAAGAAACTTGAAAGTCACAGTGAAAGGGAAGTTGGGAGTGTCTGTATCTTCTGTAATGTGACATATTTCTAAGTAAAACTGAATATGTGGAAGTGGAAGTGTGATACGGAAAGGGTGGTTAGCCTCCACCCACACCACCCTCATCCACAAACACACATCCGTGATACAACAACTCAGTGTTTTCATGGTAATAGGAGTTAAGGAAACATTGTGGCCACTGCTAGAAGTATAGAACTTACACTAATGAACTCTTCCACTGCTGGTTCTCCTCCAGAACACTCTTAATATCACCAACAACAACTACTACTCCATAGAGGTGGCCAACATCACAGCTCAGGTGCAGTTTGCCAAGACGGTCATCGGTAAATCGCGTATCAGTAACGTCACTGCCATCAGTCCTCTGGACATGAAACAGGTACACTTTAGTCTGTTAACTATTTATATTCCTCTCTGTGCATAGATCTCTGGCTCTTTCTTATTCTGATCTCCATTTCTGCTTTCAGATTGATTATATGGTCCCCACCATCATCGCAGATGAGATGACCTACATGTAGTAAGTACTGTGTGTAATACTGTAGTGTGGAACACCAGCTACATACAAGATTAGAACATCTGGATTAGTTGTGCTAATGTCATTTAGCAGATGTTTGCTGATATTGGCTAATCACAATGGTATCAGAATACAGGTGGGCCAATAAGTGAAAACTACACACCACTACAGGACCTTCACAACCCGTAACCCGGAGCTTCCCCTGACCTGAGCCTATAAGACCTGGAAAGTCTAGCTAGAAGTAACTCCGTAAATCACTAGCTGTGTTCAAAATCCCCTCTCATTCACTACTCCCTATCCCCTCTGTATGGAGCTGTATGTAGAGCACTATGTAGTGAGCTCACTCGCATTATTAAAACAACACTTTCGGACACTACCCCTGATCGTTATTTCGGCGCTGTTAATTACATCATTGCCGTCAGATTGTCATTTTTTTTCAGCGTGATGCATGATGGTATATACGCCTTGGTTAGTGACCATCGGTTGTACACTACTTTTCAAAATGCATTCTGGGACACATTGAGTGGACTATATAGGGTATAATAATCATCACTATACATTTGGACAGCACTACCAAAGTCCACTATATAGTGAGTAGTGGGCGATTTCGGCCACAGCCACTGTTTTAGCTTCCACGGTGTAACTTTAAAACTTGTTGGTTTTACTTCTGAGATTTTTCTGTGATTAAAAACTTATAACTAGGTTATAAAGCACTTTGGCTCTTCTGTCTCAGTCTTATAGTATCTTGGCTTGTGATATAAAAAGAAACAAAGAGCATGCATAATCGACCAAAAAAAGCTGACTTTGGTGCACTTTGTAAAAGAAATAAAAATAATAAAAGCGAAGCAGCAAAAGAAGAAATGATGTAATAAGAGAGGAGAATGCTGTAAGAGCCAACTGTTTTATCCTTCAGGTACAGGAGCAGATAATTCTTGTACACAACTTGAAATTGTTCAACCTTGTGCACAAAATGGTATATCTGTCTTCCACCGTGACCCATTAAACATTGAAACAAAATGACATATAAAACTAGCATCGCTATTACTAACAGAAAATGAACAATATAAACATGGTTTTCATTACACAGGACATCCTTCAAACTGAACATAATACAGATGATTACTGGACCAAGAGGGAATAAATGGTTTCTAAGACTGTCACTATATGTTTGATATTACCTTCTCTGGGGAAGCTAAGTCTTACAGAGGGCCACAGGGCTCCACTAGCTCCCACAAAGGCATTTATAAATAAAGACAATTCTACTTAGCTAGATATTGGTTCTTAACTAAAAACACAGCTGTTGAAAAGATTTATTTTAGACGTGATGGTTAACAGCTCAATGATATTGAGACGATAAGGACACAAGGTTGAAACGAAATGTGTTTTATTAAAGCAATTAACAGAGCTAAGGAACTGTAGGAATTAAATGTAACATACACTGAACAATGGTCTTGAACATGGGGAGTTACAGACAGGGTGCCGGTGCTTTTAGGAGGATCTTGGCTTTGCTGTGAATTTGAAAATACCACCTTACACGAGGCTAATCTTAATTCCATCAACCCATGTGTGTCTGTGAAGAAGGGATTAATTCATGCTTGAAAAGATTGTCAGTCAACTTTTAATTGGCTTTATTTTATTTATTTATTTTCTTGCTTTATTTTCCAGTGACTACTGCACTCTGCAAACCATCAGGGTCCACAACATCGTCGTCATGATGCAGTAAGTTGTGATGATCCTCATTTACCTGTCACCTTTTGGCATGTTGAATCCAAAATGGGCCGACATGAGACTTGGAGATCCAATGAGAAATGATCGACCTGTCAGAAGAGTAGCTGAGTATATTTTAGCCATTTCTAGAGAACACTGGTAGTTACTTGAATGTAATGTGACGTTAACCCTCAACGACACTGATCCCAGATCAGCTAGATCAGGGGAGAAGAGGGTCACATCACCACTTCTTACATTTGAACGATCATGGCCAGGAAGACGCTTACTTACTTTATCTGGTTTGCTGTCGTCCTTAAAACTCAGTTTTGTCCTGTTTTTGGATCAGAGCGAGCTAAAGCCTGCATTACAGGGTGTAATCAGAACGTGTTTTTCCAGCATCGTCCGCTGCAAGAAGAGATTATGATTTGGTGTGTTCTGATGAGTGTTACGATACATCTGATACTGTTCTCCGTAAATGATCTAATATATTTAGCTGCTCTTTTTACAAGTCTGTCATGTATCAATTTGTTCGCTGAAATGTGAAGACCAACGTGGGAGAACTGAACCTTTTGCCACCTCAGATGAAACTGATATTTTGCACATAATACTGAATAGTTTTGCTTCATTTTGTGATCAGCACCTGAGATGAGCATTTAGTATCTAATTAAAAAAAGAAAGATCCATGGAAAAGTACAGTACATTTGGCTCTCCTTTTTCACGCTAACCAGTTTGCATGCCTGCCTTTGTTCTAAGCTTAATGTAAGCGTTTGTGCTTTCTGTGTGCAGTGTGTGTTTTTGTCCTCACATCGTGTCGTCTCCACCCTCTGCAGAGTGACTGTCACCGCAACGTATTTTGGCCATTCGGAGCAGGTGTCTCAGGAGATGTACCAGTATGTGGACTGTGGAGGGAACACCACCTCTGTCAGAGGGATGACTAAGCCATTCAGCGTCGCACAACCTGCTGAGTGACACCACCACGTGTCAACTTCAATACAAATCCTGGGACAAATCCACGATACCATGAAATTATGGTTTTTATAGAAGTGCATTGCAATCAGCACAGGAAAAAACACATTTATGGTTATTTTGTATTTCATGTGATTATTTTAAGATGCTTGATAATTATCTCACAATTACATGATTCATATCTTACTACCACGCTTCATGACTAAGAGGTCTGTATCTTTATAATAAGGCTACTGTCTCCTAATTAAGAGATGCGTATTCCATCATTTTGATATCTAATAAAATTAGAAGTTTTCTATCTCGCAGCTATTATTAACAGTTTTATAATTACAAATCCTTATCTCGTAGTTGCAAAAAATAATTTAATAATTAAGAAATATGAACCTGGAATTAGAAGAACACAGTTTCATAAACACCTGATCTGTATCTCATAATAGCAGTAAGACTACTTCATGAATACAAAATCTGTATCTAATAATTACAAACTAAACTATTTCATAATCACAAGATTGTTATTTCCAAATGATGAGAAAACGGTTTATTGTCATCCGTCTCTTGTAATTACAAGAAAACTATCTCATAATTATAAATCTATATCTTACAATTACAAAATCCCACAATTATAGAATTTGCATTTCATAATAAGAAAACAATAATATTCAAGGACACAGTTCTCATAAACATGAAATATGTGTCTCATAACCATTTGAAGGTCAACAGTTTTATAATAACATGGTAATTACCTCGGAATTACAAGAAAACCTTTCCTGCTTCTGTTAGGCTTCTATTGTTATAATTATTACTATTTTATAATTTTGAGGTCATACCTCATCATTGTGCTGTGTAACTAAAAGATTTAACATTTTAGTATATTGTCTTGAAATTTTCTTAGAATTGAATATCTCAGACTTCTGCGATATTAAGTTTAACTTTAAAAAAGTTTTTTCTTTGCTGAATGCGGTGCACCTCTGTACCTATTTGTCCAATCAAAGTAACATGATTGGGGAGCCCCAGTTCATTAACCAGCTCAGTTGCAGGCGTAGTGAAATGTTTTAGGCAGCACTGACTGTTTTCTGTTTTCCTCAGTCCTTTTCTTGGACGTCTGAGTGAGTATGTTAACAGCCTGGTGAGGTGATGCTGATGAGGATTTTTATCTTGCACCTCTCTCTGGAAGCTGAGAGCAGCCGTATTTGCTGTTACATGTTACCTCGAAGTAACAAACTGTTTGTTGAGAGCGTCACTGAATTGTCTGATTTTTATCAAGATAGCAAATAATGTTTGTTTTCCAGTCTTATCTCACCATCACTGCTTAAATACTCGCATACTGAACTGGGTATTGTTTGAAATCTTTTAGTATTAGTGCCAAAACAATAACTTACTTTTTCCAGTTTGAAGAATATAAATGTGTTTCTGTACAAATGTTTACTTTTATCAAGAAAAATATTCCAAACTGCTAAAATGTCACTGTTTTACCAGGCACTCAGTGCCAGCTTTTGATACTGGACAGTTTTTGATAGAAGATTCTATGGACATATTTCAGACAGGATTCTAAAAATATTGTTTGGACCAGATGGTCCAAACTGTAATAATATGTGTAGGCCTGCTGCTTTTCTCCTGACATGATTGATCTAATATGGCATTAATCTTTGTCGAGACAGAGTGGAGCAATCCCAAGATGAAGGCTTCCTGCTCAGACCATGAAGTACAAAACCCTGCTATTTTCAGACAAAGACATTTAGTTCCTGATAGTGAGAAAGCAATATTTGATATCCCACACTAACCCTCTAATTTAAATGTTATCTCAGAATAATCAGCTTAAAAAACAAATAAATAGCATCTTGACATTAAAGTTGTGTTACAGAGATGATAAGCTTAATAAGCCCCATGACTGCTCTGTTTTCCTGCCTCATATAAGAGCATCATTAATAATACCAAGTGGCGCTGTGCGTGTTATTGTGCTATTACGCAAAAGGAGAGAACAAAAGCAGGTTGGTCACAATAATAAATGTATATTTGAAAACTTGACAAAGGTATTTGACTACCTACCAAACTGTAATGCACTTTAGAAAACTATTTCAAATGCACACTTTATAAACAGTCCCAAGTTCCCTAAAGCCTTTTCCTCCACCACAGTGTTTTCTCTGAGAGGAAGGAGCAGCAACAAGTGATGTTACTGCATAGTTAGGTCCTTCTGATTCTGAGGTAAACTTTCTTTTGATTAAATGCTTTAAATCTGCTGACTCACTGGCCGAAGTGTTTGGTTGTTGGGTTTTTATTATCATTCTTTATCATTTTCTTCAACTTTTAGGCCTGTTATGTTCCATTCTAAAGATAGACACTGCCGTACAAACCTGTGTTACTGTCTTCCAGCTTAACTAGCTCGAAACATTTTGAGGATGTTGCAGTGGTCACATGAGAAATCCTTATTTATTTTCTTATTTCAAGACTTAAAGCTCAGTCACCAATATTTAATAACAGTTTCAGAGCAAAGTCACTTTATATGTATTTAACCTCCACAGTTAGTGCTTGTGGTAAATGTTTAGGAATCTCTCACCTGAAGTTGAACTTTGAAGAACGTTGACATATGATTTTGCTCTGCAAAATATTAGCAAACTATCTTAGAGAGTTATCTTAGCCTGCTATGTTGCACCATTGACTTTTATATAATCCTGTTCTAGTGATTACTCAGAGTTTTTGTTAAAGGAGCCTGGTGGCTTTGAACAGAGCTCTGGTTCAACAAAAAGGACCTTACTCTTTTTAAAAAAGAAAAAAGGTCTTTCTCCATAATGTGGTCAGCCCTGTTTCACTGCAGCATGCTCACTCAGTACTGGACCAATTAAAAAAATGTCTGGTTTTATAAGGTCCAGGTTGAAAACGTGTAAGTTACCCTTTAAGAGGGTTTCCCCTTACCTCTAGGATTTGTGCCAAGCTAAGCAAAACACATACTGGCCATCCTCATCTGTATCTGAGGAAGATGTATTTCCTTCAGTGTTGGACTTGTGTAGCGCTGCAACTAATAGTAACTGTTATTATAGATGAAACTGTCTGTGAAAAACCTAAAGATGATAACTTCCTCACAAATTCTAAAGCACAAACTAGTGAATGTTGAAAATTCTTTGCATCATGGAAAATTTAACAATTCACTGATTATCCAAATTGGCAAATTTTCTAAAACATGATGATTTATGAAGGGCTATTTTTTTTATTAGTAGTAGTAGTATTTTCATCTTATATTTTGGGGCATCCTGTGATTTAATGACCATTATTAATGTTAATTTGCATATTATGCGTACTACTTACTACCGCATTCTGGTGTCTACCTGTTTAGGTCAACTCCTTGAAATGCTTATCTTTTTTTTCCGACCTTCTGTAAAAATAATGAATTATTTTGCCCAAAGTTTTCAGTTATTTTGTTGATGAAGTTTGTTCATCTTTGACTGAAAATCATCCAGTTGTGTGTCAAACCTATTTTTAATTTTAAAAAATTGTACATCTAGAATTGACTTGTCAGCATCCTGTAAAAATAGCTGTAAAATGGGGTTTTAAAAAAGCACACTTGTGATTAAATCCTAACAGGCACACACAGCAGTCCCTGATCACATTTAATATACGACAAGCTGGTTTAGACTCTTAACTCTGTTACTTTCAACATTTTGTGGGTCATTATTCATTTTATTATTATTCATTGGCTGTTTATTGTGGGAGTGTAATTAAAGTTTTAAAACAATTATCTTTTTCTGTCGAGTGATTTTACACAAGAACATATTTCTCGTGTGTGTGTGTGTGTGTGTTTATTGTGTGAGTATAAATAAAGTTTTAGTAGATGATTACCTGTGGAGTGATTTTATACAGTTATTAGTAGCATTAGTATCCATAAATCCAAACAATACCCATCCTATAACTAGAGTTAACACTACATTTTTGGGGGAGCCATTCAAATGACCACCTGTGGGGCCTGGGGACGCACTACACTGAAAACCTTGTCAACGTCATGAAGCTGATGAGAAACGCAGCTGATGGTTTTCTAATTTCCTCATCCTTCTTTGATCTTTGAGATTTCCAGCCTACTGTAATGTAAATCTTGATTATGTCATGATTAATGTGGTTTTTGTTGTTGGACCAAGTAATGTTCAAGATTTTTTTGTTACCGATAAAATTCATTAAATATCAGCCATAACATTATGACCACCTGCCTAATATTGTCACTACAACAGCCCTGTGGAGGCATGGACTCCAGTAGAGCAGCAGATCCTTTAACTCCAGTCACTTGTGAGGGGCCTCACAGGGGTCTCCATGGATTGGTCTTGTTTTCCAGCACAGAGAAACACAGTGTTGTAGTTAAGACCAAGACCGAGGGAGGGCGAGACCGAGTCAAGACCAAGACCAGTTCCCCAAATTACATGACACACAATAAAATGTGGAACGAGATCATGGGTACTTCTCAAATTGATGTCTAAGATCCACATTCCCATTAAAATAGCCACATACAAACAGCATAAATCAACGTAAGCATCGTCATTCAACACTTCTTTTCCCTGTTCACCATCACAGGGAGGGGGGGCATTGGTTAACGGGAACAACACATTTTTATTAAGGGTTATTGGTTGCATTTGAAGCAATACTTTTAACATCCAATCAAAGTTAGGATGTTAAAAATAAATCAGACAATCCATCCATCGTCAACTGCTTATCCTGCTTACAGGGTCGCAGGGGGGGCTGGAGCCTATCCCAGCTGGCATAGAGCGAAAGGCGGGGTACACCCTGGTCCATTGCTGGGCCACACATAGACAAACAACCACTCACACCTAAGGACAATTTAGAGACACCAATTAACCTAGCCTGGATGTCTTTGGATGGTGGGAGGAAGCCGGAGCACCCGGAGAGAACCCACGCAGACAACATGCAAACTCCACACAGAAAGGCCGGGGCAACCGGGGTTTGAACCCACAACCTTCTTGCTGTGAGGCGACAGTGCTAACCACTGCACCACCGTGCCGCCCTTAAATCAGACAATGCAAAATCAATTTATTGATATTCCCAAAGTCATGGTCTTGATTGTCTTCAATCCAGAGTCCTCAATGTCTGAGACTGAGACAAGACAGAGTACAAATGCGATTGAGTCCAAGACAAGACCAAGACCATCAAAAAGTGGTTTCAAGACCGGTCTTGAGTACTACAACACTAGAGAAACAGACTCAGTGGTACAACCCCTAAATAAAATTAAGAAAATGAGCATAAAATGACCCTTTTTCAACAATTTGACTGATGGTCTGTTGGATCTTATCAGAAGGGCCTGCCTTCGCTACCCCATGTGTATCAGTGAGCCTTGGCCATCCTTGACCCTGTCGCCCATCCCTGTCTGCAGGGATCCCACAAGTGCTGCAGTTTCAGAGATGCTCTGACCCAGTTGTCTAGCCATCACACATTGGCCGTTGTCAAAGTTTTTTGCTTATCCATTTTCTCTTCTTCTAACACCTCAATTTAGAGGACAAAATGTTCAACTGCTGCCTAATATATCCCATCCACTGAGGTGCCATGGTAATGAGATAATCACCACCTGTCAGTGGTCATGATTGGTGTATAAAAATGCACTCATAGGAATTCCTAGAATTTCATTTAAAAACAGTTTTTTTTCCAAAATTTTCTTTTTTACTATCCACATCATGTAAAATCATATGCCAGATCAGCACTTTGGCATTTATGACACGGAAACACATATTCTTTAAAGTTTTTAATTGTTTTTTGCTTCCCAACATCTGCACACGTGCAGCTGGACTGATTATACTAGCAGTAGTATAGTATGCTAATGTTTGTCTTTAATGTACAGTAAGGGTTTTTTTTATGAGCTCAGCTATCTGAACATCTTTTTTTCAATATTTGATATCATTTCTCTTATGTGTTTGTCAGTAATAGCAGTATACCTGTACCAAACACACATGGAGAAACAGAGCTACATACAGGTACGGTTTCCCTACAAATAACAGCTGTGTGCTAACTCAAATCAACCGGAGATAGTGGGAAAGTATGCAGAAGTATTTGTTTAGTAGATTTAATTTCAAACAAAAACTCAGCATTCTCCCAAGGCTTTCAGTTTAGTTTATTACAATGAATTCTAACAATGGTGGATACAGCAGGCTGCCACCACTAATGTTTTTGAATGTAAATTTAAGATTAGATAAGAACTGTAATAAAGATATTGTGCAACATACAGATATCTACACAAATGTAATTAAGCTTTCTTTTCAAGCCAAAGTAAACTGAGGGTGGGTGAGGCAGATTTGCCTTCATCTCTGAATCATAGAATCACTCATGTAGAGATATATGATTCATTTCTGGACCTCTAATCCCTGCCCATTTCTATCCTAAATGAATAAAACCTGTGACATGAAAGTCTACAACACCATTTATGTAATCTAGCAAGAACACCGCAGAGATCACCAGAGCAACAGTGGACTAAAGTTTTTTGACTTTGCATTCACCATGGTGCAACTGAGATGGCTGCAGACCCATACTCTGTGTTTAGTGACCTTGGCTATTTCAGGTAAGTATTACTCATGAAATACTGAATCAATGTTGTGGCTTGTTGCAGGGTATGTTTGTAATTTAAACTCATCAAAGAAAGTTTGATTTCCTGCTTTAAGGACTATTTCTGGTGTCCCCAGCCCCTGGCCCTAACTTAAACACTGGTATGGTTCTGCAAAATGAGACATCTAATTTGAAAATGTAAATGTTTGATGATCACCATTCAACTTCTCATGCTCAAAAGACTACAGATATAAATACAAAATTAATTGCAACACTCTTACTGGCAATATAAACATGCGGGTATGAATGAAGTCTGAATGGCCTACCAGAGGCCCCATTTTAAATTGTATTTACTATTAGTGTTTATGGACATCACAAGCTGTGGTGGCTGCTCTGGAGCTTTCAGTCGTAACACACAATCTTTCTCAGCCAATGGAAATGTCAAGTTGTCATGGAATTTTCAAATTTCCACATTAAGAACGTTAAATCCCTTTTGGCATAAAAGTTAGGACTTAAAGTTTATTATTGACCTTGCATTAACTATGCTCATAAAGTCCTATTGTAGTGAATGCTCATAATGCACTCATAGGGACTCAAAGTGCAAGATAAATAAAAAAGGCCACGCATTCTCCTCCTGGGTCCCTGCACTTTGCGGCCAACGGATTTTTGTTTTGAAACGAAAAAAACAAAAGCGGCTTGTTTCCCAGTTAGCATTAGTAGGGAAATGAAAAACGGGAAACAATGTATTTTTTAATCTATTTTTCTACATTTTATATTTATTTTAAACGTGTATTCTAGTCTTATAAGTGTTTTCTTGTCTTTAGCATGTAATTGTTTTTGTGTTTTATTGTTTTAAACTTGTGAAAGCACTTGGTAACTGGTTTTTGAAAAGTGCTCTATAAATAAAGATTATTATAGATTATTATTATATAATTACTGAGGTCCAGACTTCAGTGACCTCATAGACCGCTCTGTGTTGAAGGAAAGTGCATGCCCACAAACAGTCTGTCATGCGCGCATTCCTACTGCACAGCACCCATAAGCCGCTTCCTGCTTACCATAGCTTAAAAAAACCAAACAAAAAAAAAAAACAATGCAAAATTGAGAAATAAGAATTAGACACACGTATTTCAATTTCCTAATCTAAAAACACATCAAACAAAATCGGATAACGAGATTGTTTCCCATTTTTTGGTGGTGATTGGGAAAACAAGCCGTTTTTCTTTTTATTTGTTTTTTTTCGTTTCAAAACTAAAATCCGTTGCCCGCCAAGTACAGGGACCCTCCTGCTTGACGCTATATGTAAAAGTGCTTTAGCCTATATTCTGATGAGGTCACAGATTGCTAACATGGAATGTTGAAACCTACAAATGGGACGACAGAGGCACAGGTGAAAGGGAGGTTTAGAAACACTGCACTCCATGTAGTTTTAAAAAATAGGCTACTATATGAAAACATTGCTGACATGTAGACAGTGTTTTTAACATCATAACAGTACCCTGTCATTGATTTACATATTTTGCTACAATAACGTCCAATCAAACAGCTTTTTGCATGCAAGGCTGTATACATATCCTTTGAGATAACAAAAAAGATAGGAAACATCAATGTGTGGGTGATATTGTGATACATGGTTCTCTCTCAAGTTAATAGATAAAATATCACACTGAAACCTGCAGGGCTTCTGACTGTTCAGTCTCTTCGCCTGCAAGACTTTCTGAGTGTAGAGCAACTCAGCTCTACTAACCAGAAGGCCTTCATTTTGCCAATGGAGATCATCAACAGACTCTTCACCCCTGCACTGCTCAACCCAGCATCTCAAGAATATCAGTCCATGTATAAAGAAGTCAATGACACGGTAAGATGAATAACAATAGATGGTGATAACCACTTTAGTATCACCAGGGCTGTACCTGCTATTAAGGACAGTGAATTCCTGACAGCAGAAGACCAATCACAACATGGACAAGTCAACTGGAAGCAGAGGAGCATATTTTACAAACCAAGAACAAGCTAAATACTAGACAATTACTAAGCCACATGCAGGAAGGAAAGCTGGCTAACAATGGCAGATGATGTGAATGTGGAAGTTAACAGGCTGATAATATCACTGCCCATTATAAGGGCACAAGCAGATCTGACTGTAACTACATTTGTGTTCTCCATTAAATGATTGTGTTGCTTAGATGTATTCTTATGGCGTGTATGACCATTATAGCCTCATTCTTTTAGCTGGAACCTCGAGTGACACAAACTTGGGAAGAAATAAAAAAGAAATATAACAACATAATTCAAATCATTAAATTCATATATTGTACAACAAGTAATGCTTCAGTCAGCCTCTGTGGGACAGTAAGCACACGACGCTGATGTGTCACACTGGCAACATATGGCTCAAGAAGCTGGAGCTGAGAAGCCTGACCCTCCGACCAGAACCAGTATGTCTAAACTCGGTCTCTGAACACTCCTATGAGACCCTTTCAGGACCTTTGCGCACCGAGCTCCGGAACTTCTCATGGATGTATTATTAAAACATTGGTCTTACAAAGACACCACATGAGGAGACAGTGAAACATGCAAGCCCCCATGTTTGTCTGCAAATCATTCCCATCTACTTGGCCTTACCAAACTAACTGCTGGCCATCAAAATTAAAGCAATAAAAGATTAAATGTTGTTAAAAACTCACTGGAGCACTGTGTCTTTAGTTTTAGTTTAGCTTGCTTTAAGCAGTGCAGGTGGTAACTGATCGATACATGTTCTCCTTTCAATTCAAGTCACTTTATTTGTTTAGCACATTTAAAAAACAAATTTAGGGCTTACCGTAGCTGCATGCGCCCTGCTGATACCAAAATACTTATGAAGGTTTGATACATCTAGAGGTCTAGACCTCCAGAACTCAAATCTCTGGCTGAGTTTTCAGGGTTACGGTGGTTAGGCTCAGTTCGCTTCTTACCAGGGTACATCATCATGGTAACTTATTCTGCACACTTAACCTGCTGTGGTTTTATTCGATATAACAGATCAACGTGTATAAGAGCATCAGGGATATCTTAAAGAGTTACCTGTGGAATATGTAATTGGCTCTCTGAGTAAAGAGATCTCTCCAGCTTTCAGGCCACTCTGAAACACGTTCTGATCAAACTATCTTTGATTTCACACCAACAGGTTCTTTACAGTTTTAAAGAAGTATCCATGTACCCAAACATAATAATAATGTTTATGTAACGAGATAGTCTCTTCATTCACAGAATCAAGGTTACATTGTAACCAGGCGATATAGTAACACAAAATAATGACTGAAACTCTGAATATTCATTGAAGGTTCAAGACGTTGTAGTGGACAGTTTTGTCACGGTTTCAGGAATGAAACCAGTTGAGATACTGTTGCTGTTCATAGCAGAGGGCAAGCTTGAAGCACATTGGTCAGGATGGCATTTTGATTTGAGTTTCACAGAGTCTGGGTGCAATCCTGCTGTAGTTAGATAGGCCCAGCAGTAAGTATGTGTTCATAATGACATAACAGTACATGCTGCCAAATGTCACCACACTGTACTATTACCTTTGTATTTCAAAGTTAAGGTAAAAGGTGTTGATCTTTATATGTTGTTTTTTGTTTTGCAGCTTGGAGACATCTATGGCTGTGATGGGTGTGCAACACAAAGCTTCTATGCAGGCGTTGCAGATATGACTTTCAGGTATCATATCATGTTGTCTGAGAACAGCAGAAGGTTTTTTGACCACGACCAGTGTTTTGAATACACAGAGGAAACACTGTAGATGGCAGGAGATTCTGTTTTTGCTTAACCTGTACTATCATGTTTGGTGTGCAGTCTGAGGAAATGTTGCAGCTGTTTTTCAGTATTTAGTATTTCAGCATTTTATACATAAACGTAGTATTTTATGCCAAAAATGGAAGTAGCACTTGTATCTTTGTTATCTACAGGAAGTCCTAACATGATATTTTGCTCAGATTTTACAAATGACACATAGTAACTTCTTCTTTACTGTACTTAAAATATTACTTTCTTTCACAGATCTGGATCAGTGATTGCAAAACCAATTCTAGTCTTCAATTCCGCCTTTATTAATCCAACCATCGTCTATTCACTCTTTGAGAACTATGTCAATAGCGGTGAATCACCTCTCCAATTTAATCTGGACTACTCACAAAGTAAGATCTCATTTTCATATAATTCCATGTGTCTGATGTACACGTGTATCAGGAGCATTTTAAATATATAATCAGTACTTGTTTTTTTCTTTAGAAAACGTAAAGCAAATTAAAATGACGACTACCACCACCACAGAGCCTACAACGCCTACTACAACACCTACAACTACCTCAACCACAACACCCATAACTACTACAACTACAACACCAACAACTACAACAACCTCAACACCCACAACTACTACAACTACAACACCTACAACTACTACAACCACAACAACTACAACAACCACAACACCCACAACTACTACAACCACAACACCAACAACTACTACAACCACAACACCAACAACTACTACAACCACAACACCAACAACTACTACAACTACAACACCAACAACTACAACAACCACAACACCAACAACTACTACAACCACAACACCCACAACTACTACAACCACAATACCCACAACTACAACAACCACAACACCCACAACTACTACAACCACAACACCAACAACTACTACAACTACAACACCAACAACTGCTACAACCACAACACCCACAACTACTACAACTACAACACCAACAACTACAACAACCACAACACCCACAACTACTACAACCACAACACCTACAACTACTACATCTACAACACCAACAACTACAACACCTACAACTACTACAACCACAACACCTACAACTACTACATCTACAACACCCACAACTACTACAACCACAACACCAACAACTACTACAACCACAATACCCACAACTACTACAACCACAACACCAACAACTACAACAACCACAACACCAACAACTACTACAACCACAACACCAGCAACTACTACAACCACAACACCAGCAACTACTACAACCACAACACCTACAACTACAACAACCACAACACCAACAACTACTACAACCACAACACCAACAACTACTACAACCACAACACCAACAACTACTACATCCACAACACCAACAACTATAACAACCACAACACCAACAACTACTACAACCACAACACCAACAACTACTACATCCACAACACCAACAACTATAACAACCACAACACCAACAACTACTACAACCACAACACCAACAACTACTACATCCACAACACCAACAACTATAACAACCACAACACCAACAACTACAACCACAACACCAACAACTACTGCAACTACAACAACTACTAAAACCACAACACCATCAATAAAAACCAAAACTACCACAACTACAACCACAACACCCACAACTACTACACTAACAACTACTAAAACCACATCACCCACAACCAGTACAACACATACAACTACTACAACCACAACTACCACAACAACTACAACACCTACAACTACCACAACAACTACAACACTTACAACTACCACTACTCCTACAACTCCACTCACATCTAATACTACTATAAACCAAGATCCCACAACAATAAGCAAAACAAACACATCTTCTGGTGACAACATAGTAGTTTCAACCACAAAGACAAATTCTGGAAACCGTAATGATAGTCAGCCAATGAATGGAACAACAATACCCACAACTACCGAAACACTAACAACTACTACAACCACAACACCCACAACTACTACAACAACTCCCACAACTACTACAAATACAACACCAACAACTACTACAACTACAACATCCACAACTACTACATCACCAACAACTACTACAACTACAACACCAACAACTACTACAACCACAACATCCACAACTACTACAACCAAAACACCTACAACTACTACAATAACACCAACAACTACTACAACATCACCAACAACTACTACAACTACAACACCCATGACTACAACTACAACACCCATGACTACAACTACAACACCAACAACTACTACAACCACAACATCCACAACTACTACAACATCACCAACAACTACTACAACCACAACACCCACTACTACTACAACCAAAACACCTACAACTACTACAATAACACCAACAACTACTACAACATCACCAACAACTACTACAACTACAACACCCATGACTACAACTACAACACCAACAACTACTACAACCACAACACTTACAACTAATACAACCACAACACCCACAACTACTACAACAACAATTACCACAACAACTACAACCACAACTACCACAACAACTACAAAACCTACACCTACCACTAACCCAACAACTCCCCCACTCACATCTACTACTACAAAGCAAGATTTCACAACCACAAGCAAAACAAACACATCTTCTGGTGACAACATTTCAACCACCCAGACAAATTCTGGAAACCGTAATGACAATTACACAACAGATGGAAGAGAAAATTCTACACACAACCCAGCAGTGAAAAACACTACAACTGTAAATCCACATAACAAACACACAGATTCTCACAGTGTTTCAACTGGAAAGCCCAGTGATCCCCAGACATCAGGTGGCGGCAGCAGCAGCAATGGGAGCAGTGACTTGGTACCTGGATGGGGTATTGCCCTCTTAGTATTAGCCGCTGCCATCTTGTTGCTACTCATAGTCATCTTCATCATGATGGTGAGTTATAAAGCAGGTTTAATATAATATACTTTTTCATTCCACAGTTTCAGTTCAATTCATTTTTAGTGTTTAGTGTTCTGGGGATGGGCCATGAGATCAGTTTGATTCCTTTTAAAGGTCACATCATTTGTAGGAGGAATTGAATTCACTCTGCTTTCTGCTGCCTGCATGTTTTGATGCATTGTTGTTTCAGTTGGTCCGATGGTGTTGTAGCAAACCAGAAAGCCGCATGGACACTGCTGAGGATCCATATTACGCTGAAAAGCAACAGCCGCCACATGCGCCTCTGCCAGCATACACACCTCAGGCCCCAGTGACACCAAATCCAGGGGCACCCCCTTTCATTATTGTAAGTACTGCAAAGCTGCAATGAGACCTATACAGTATTTATACTTGGCTTCAGTATTTGTACCACATTACAAAGTTGACATGTTTATTTGCATGCAAATTTTGCTTCATATAGGTCTGCGCTGTTCATTAATTGGTTCTCTCACGTTTTTCAACAGGAGGACGTTCCCAAGAAGAACAGGACAGGGTTCTATGCGGTGAATCCTTGACATTCTCTGGATGAATGAGAACCATCAAATAACAGGTAGCCTAATTCATCCGAGTTTATTGTTGGCTGCTCAGTTATGGGAATAAACCAATGACCCAGTGGCCTGTCCACAAGCTTTAAAGTTTACAGCAAACTTATCTTAACATAATATATATTCTGTCCAGCACATAGTCATTGAGTGTGATGAACATTGCAGCCCGAATCATTTTATGTTGTGACCAGTACATGTACATAAAAAGAAATTAGAACACTAACTAAACTTGTTGTCTTAGCAAAATATATGTCAGTTGAAAGAACAACCTTTCTATCATTCATTGGTCCAAATACTTTCAATTGAACAGGAAATGCTCAAATTTGAGATCAGCTTAAGATTAAAGGAGCTGTTCTCTCAGCCACGTTCCTCAGTGTGACAGAGCTCTGATGTGATGTTTGCACTGAAACAGGGTAACATTTTAACACTTTGATTAATGTTATCATTTAAATAGTAATCTGACAGTGATGAACACACGTGAATGAGTCACATCTTGTGCTTAGAGGCTCTATAGTTAGCTCTGCTGGGAGGTCCAGGTTTGGTCAGCTGTTTGATCTTTCCAAAATGCTTTTAAGCCACCAGGATAAGGTTAAATCAATGTATCTATGAAGTCCTTTTATCCTTTGCTTGTCATGAAAAACACAGAGTTTTTGGGGTTTTTTTTTTTTTACATTTCTAAATGTTGAAGACCACCATTGGTGGCTTTCACATTGACAGACGGGTTAAATGTATGTTTATGAAAATGCCCTGTATCTCCACGTTTTTGATGATTTTTACTTTGTCACAGTAGTCAAAGCAGTAGGAAATTCTCCTACCTATTTGACTCATAGAAACCAAATGGATTATCTCAAATATGCACCAAGTCCAAGCCCAAAACAAGGCTGGGTCCTGATGAGTTGACATGTTGGTGATAGCAACATCATAATAAGTGGCTCAATAAATAAATACATTTGAATTTGGACTTTGTGTTATGCAGCTGATAGTTATCTAATGCTGCGCTGTAATGCAGAGGGAGTAAAGTGGCTCTGACCTCTTCCTCTCTCACAACAAAAGATCTTAATCACGGCCTACTCATTAGAGGATTTGCTTGACGCTCACATCAGGGCGCTGTCTGTCAATACAAGGAGGCTTTATGTGTTTTTCTATAAATGTATGAGTTTATTAAAAACAGCCTTCTCATTCAGACAACAAACACATGGGCTGGTTGAGCCAACCACAGGGTTTTACAGTGAAAAAATATATAAATGCAACACTTTTGATTTTGCCCCCATTCATCATGAGCTGAACTCAAAGATAATCCATCCACCTCACAGGTGTGGCAGATCAAGATGCTGATCAGACAGCATGGGGATTGCACAGGTGTGCCTCAGGCTGGCCACAATAAAAAAGCCACTCTAGAATATGACAGCAGATAAGTGGTTTCAAAACCTAAACTATCAATAAATCTATATGCTGTTCATTAAATTTGTTCAGGAAACAATCTTATAATTTATCTGTAGAAGCCATGTAAATATTTATGGAAATCATTTGGCACACTACACATGCATGTCAGCAAATAATGCTTACAGTCAGTTATTTCTTTGTGATACCAAACCAGACCGCAAGCCACCTGTTAATGACAAGCAGTAATGATTCAGAGAATTGTATGCACCTCGCAGGAGGTAACATTTCTGTTGACAAAAGAAGGTGGATGCAGATCTCGGCTGGTAGCCTTCAACATCTGTTCTCCTGTTCCACTTCTTTAGGTCTTTTTCTGACACTTTGCTGTGCACACTGATCAAACGCCGTTATCACCACAGATTTTTTACTGAATCTCAAGGATGTAATTCAATTCAATTCAATTCAATTCAATTTTATTTATATAGCGCCAAATCACAACAGTTATCTCACAGCGCTTTTCTTAAAAGAGCAGGTCTACACCATACTCTGATGTTAAATAAATTATTAATAAATTATACATTATTGATGACTCTAAATGTTCTTAAAAATGTACTTTGATTCATTTATTACCACTGATGAAACCACACAAAGAATATTATATCGTTTTTAAATAGTACTTTCTGGCGCGTGCAAGTCTTGGCGGGCATGCAGAACGTGTCTGTGACATTATGTTCTCCCACTATTGACAGTGAACTCAAGAGCGATTATATGAGTGTTTTTCAGAACAAAGGAGACCAGATGCCTTACTGTCCAGTTATTGTTTGAGTTTACAAACTTCATTCACCTTCTTCATTTTAATGTTAGTTCGTTGTTGTTAGTTCATTGTCACTGCAAAGCTCATTTAAAAACCGTTTAAGGCCCCAAACAGACCTGGCCCATCCCTGAAAATTGATCATGTGAAATGTGTGTGTTCATCACTGAATCACATGTGTGCTTGTCCTTCCAGGCAGACTGCAGTGAGCAGAGGCCGAGTGAAGAAACGTGAAATGCTACTGCGTGAATAGTGTACAGTATGGATGAACAACAGATGTTATTTATTATTATACAGTAGTTTAACTTTTTGTCATATTTAATTTTATTTAACGGTTAAGATTAATATGAGTAAATATTGTAAATGCCAATACAGATAATGGTAAATTGTTTTAATGAAAAGCCAATGTGTTTTTCCTTCATTGTGTTTCTCTGCATGATTACAGGAACACTAATCACTATATAAATAATAAATTCAACTAAATTGTTGCCATATTTGTTTCAATTGTATGTTAAATGTTGAAAAAATCAAAAATTAAATCTTCCTCAAAAGTAATGAGCTGGTGTTGTTGCATGTTTGGCCTTTTTACTGTGTATTTCTGCCTTCCAGACAGCTAGACTACGTTCATTTTCATCCACATACATACAAACAAAAGCACATACAGCTTTAGAGACAACCACATACAACCACATGATAGATTGGGAGTTAAAAGTTTCAAATCAGCCAGTGGGTGAGACATTCAAGTTTTAAAAATCTTTGTAATTCATGAATTCAGCTTACTTTGACATAGTGCATAGTGTTTATTTCCTGTAATTCAACACAAAGTACCATATTAAACTCCCTGAAGTTGTTGTAACTGTGAGTGAGCATTATGAAAATAAAAACACAATCATGATAGTTGACTGTACAATCATCTTCCAGTCCTGAAGTCATATAAGTATCTCACTTTTACCTTTCGTTTGTGTGCCAAAGCAATCTCAGGTATTTATAAGACAGGACAATTTCAGCACCATTCAGTGTGCGGAGGCAGGAAGGTGCCAACTGGAATTATGGGTTCTTGAGAATAAAATGCAGTTTGTCTTGTCAGCGTTCAGTAAAAGCTTGAGATTCTGCAGAGATGTCTGAAGAGGAGCCAAATGCAGAAACGACTGTGGCTGTGTTTGACATCATTTACTACTCATTTCCCTCTTACTATGGAGGTCTATGCAAAGGACTACAGTGAGCTCATCTCCTAAGTAAAAAAACACTACTCAGATTCATGCTACTCATTGACTGGTGGACCATCCATAAAAAGTATCGGCATACATTTTTGTGATAAATTCTTGGTGTGAAAATGAATCCACACAAAGAAGTTTGTGGCTGCTTGTGTTGTGATCCACTGCTCTGTTCACAAAAAACATTTTTGATGCCACGGCCCTGTTTCAGAAAGCAGGTTTAGTGAAAACTCTGGGTTTTCGGTTTCAGAGAGCGAGATCAAATAAACTCCAGGGCCCGTATTCATAAAGATTCTAAGAATCCTCTCAGAAAACTCTTAGTTTAATTTAGTTTAAAAAACATTTACCTAGGAGTCTTAGTTTAAGAACGATCAGGGACTGATCTGAGAGCAACTCTGAGCAAGGAAAAGACAAAAACTTTCATCTTAGTGAGGAGGCGGGGTTGACCCCGTTGCTATGTATGACACAATCTTTTGAAGACTGTGATTGGTTGGTTGTCCAAGAAGGGA
The DNA here is from genome assembly GCA_024633595.2 of Lepomis macrochirus. Lineage (NCBI taxonomy): Eukaryota > Metazoa > Chordata > Actinopteri > Centrarchiformes > Centrarchidae > Lepomis > Lepomis macrochirus. The sequence goes on along the minus strand of JALXJV020000013.1, from coordinate 36,018,818 downwards.
AAAAAGAGTGATTTTAAGTATAGGTTCAATTCTAAGCCTTCACTCTGGAAATTGCATGCGTAATATTTCCTATTTGACCGTTCTCTCTCCCACACACACATTATGTGTATATAAATCCTGTTTTTTATTTACCATGCTGTTAATTTCCTATAAGGTATTTGATTGGCTTAAAATGATAAAAATTGTCCCTCTCTTTCCAATTACACTGATTGCTGGTGTTTCTATTTAAGTGGTGGTTTGAATGTTGGTTTTAATGGATCAAACATGGAATCAAAACTAAGAAGGGCGAAAAAGCCTAACTGGACAGAGGAACAGTGTTTACTGTTAGCCCAGTTAGTGGATGAACACAAGGCCATTCTAAAAGGAAAATTTGGGCCGGGTGTCACAGCACGGGGGCGAGAAGCAGACGTGGGAGCGTAAAGCGCAAACTATTAACGGTTCATTCTGCTTGTGTGCAAGAGGGAAGCTGCTATATTCATGAATGCAGTTTTTTGAGCCTGCAAGGAGGGAATGTCCAGTGGAAACGTCTCGGGTTACGTAGGTAACCCTTGTTCCCCGAGAAAGGGGAATGAGACATTGCGTCGGTGACGACACTATGGGAACGCCTTTAGGCGTGGCAGGGCTGAATGCGAATGAAAACTACTCCAATCCTATCGGCTTAGTGAGAACAGTAGCATGTGACGGCGTAACCGTAGGCGTATATAAGCACGCCGGCACATGAAGCAAGGCACTCCAGGCGGGGAGAGGTGCGGCGAACCGACGCAGTGTCTCGTTACCCTTTCTCGGGGAAAGGGGAACGAGACACTACGTAACCCGAGACGTTCCCCTTCGAGGGGAACTCGAACTGTGTTGGTGACGACACTAAGGGAATGAAATACCCACTATGCCGCGCCGAACCCCCGCCTGCCCTAGTGTGCAGGCAACCTGTGGAGGACAGCACTCGGGTGCCGGGTGCAGAGGGAAGGTCCAGACTATAGAACCGGATGAAGTGTGAGGAGTGGCACAGCCAGCTGCATCACAAACCTCCTGGAGAGATGCTCCAGAGAGGAGAGCCGTGGAGGCTGACATGCCTCTCATGGAGTGAGCCCTTACAGCCATAGGTGAAGGCAATTGCGCACCTGATAGGCCAGGGAATAGTCTGAACAATCCAGTTGCTGATTGTATGTTTGGAAGCTGGGAGCCCAGCCTTGGGGGAATCGAAATACACCAGCCACTGGTCTGCCTTCCTCCACCGGGAGGACCTCAGAGTGTAAATACTCAGTGCTCTGACAGGGCAGAGCAAATGAAGTCTCCCGTCCTTCGCCGTCACATGAGGTGGAGGATAAAACACCTGCAGTACCATGGGCCCCATCCTGTTGGACTGCACCTCCTAAGGTGAATGTATCCCGGAAAGGGATGCAGGATGACCCTCATGTCTCCTGGGGCAAACTCCAGGCATCGAGGAGTAATCGTAAGAGCTTGGAGGTCCCCCACCCTCCTCAGAGAGGTGATAGCGAGGAGAAAGGGCATCTTCAGGGTCAGGTACTTGGCCTCAGCCTACTCCATGGGTTCAAAGGGGGCCTCAGCCAATGCTTCAAGAATCACTGCCAGGTCCCAGGTGGGAACTCTGGGGTGAGTTACAGGTCTCATCCTCCGGGTCCCACGGAGGAATCGTACGACTAGTGGAGGCCTCCCCAGAGACCCATCCCTAGAAGGAGCGTGGAAAGTTCAGATGGCTGCCACGTAAACCTTGAGGGTGGATGGGGAAAGGCCTGCACAGAAGCAGTCCTGCAGAAACTCCAGCACCTGAACCACCGGGCAGGTAACTGGGTCCATCATGCGTTCTGTGCACCATGTGGAGAAAACATTCCATTTTATGCCGTACATCCTCCATGTGGACGGGGCCCTGGAGCTAAGGAGTGTCTCGACTGCTCCTGCCATTAGGCCCGCCTCTAGGTACTGTGCCCCCTCAAGGTCCAGACCCACAGCTGCCACAGGGCAGGGCAAGGGTGAAGAACCCGGCCCCCTGCCTGGGACAGCAGGTCTCTCCTCAGAGGGACCTGCCATGGCGGACCTTCTGGTTGGCCAGAACGGCGCTACTAGAAGTAGTTGGATACCGTCCTGACTGACCCTCTCCAGGATCCCCGGGAGCAAAGCGACTGGGGGAAATGCGTACAGACGTAGCCTCGGCCACGAATGTACCATGGCATCCAGCCCTAGTGGGGCCAGGGGCGTCAGGGAAAACCATAGAGGACAGTGCGTAGTCTCTTGAGACGCAACAGATCCACATCTATGAGCCCGAACCTTTCGCACAATGACTCCACCACCTCGGGGTGGAGTCTCCATTCCCTGGGCCTCAGCCCCTGTCTCGACAGCAAGTCTGCTCCCTGATTCTGATGTCCCGGGATAAACCTCGCTCTGAGAAACAGTAGTCTCTGCCGGGACCACAGGAGGATCTGATGCGCCAATCCCCCCTGGTGATTCAGATAGGCCACCACTGCCGGATTGTCGGACCTGACAAGAACGTGGTGACCCTGGAGTTTGGGCAGGAAGCTCCTCAGAGCCCGGAACACGGCCAGCATCTCAAGGCAATTGATGTGCCATGACGAGTGATGCTCCTGCCAAACCCCCTGCGCCGAGCGGTCGCCCATGACCGCGCCCCACCCTGTGAGGGAAACGTCTGTCGAAACGATTACACGGCGACAAGATGCCCCTAACTTGTCCTTGGGACAAGAACCAAGGCTTTTTTCCATTCTGATAGGGCACGAAGACATTTGTGCGTAACTTTTCTTCACGTTGAGCCTCAGCCCCAAGCGTTGAAGATGAGCGAGAACGACATCTCGATGTCGAACCGCCAACTCTCGAGACTGAGCCAGGATAAGCCAGTCGTCGATATAGTTGAGTGCTCGGATGCCCTGGAGCCTCAAAGCGACCAGTGCTGCAACCATACACTTGGAGAAAGTGCGAGGAGAGAGTGCTAGGCCGAATGGAAGAACCCGATACTGGTAAGCCACACCCCCGAAGGCGAACCTCAGGAACTTCCTGTGAGAAGGACGGATGGAGACGTGGAAATAGGCGTCCCTTAGATCTATCATGACGAACCAATCCTCGGATTGGCTGTGCGTCACGATGGTGGGGATGGTGAGCATCGTGAACCTGAGGAACCCGCAGATCTAGAATAGGGCACAGGCCTCCGTCCTCCTTGGGGACTATGAAGTACCGGCTGTAGAACCCGGCGTCTCTGTCTGGGGGAGACACGTTCCAAGGCCCCTTTCCTCAGCAGAGTAAGAACTTCCTGTCCCAACACCGGACCTAGCTCCGGGCGGACCATAGTCCAAACCACCCTGGTGAACTTTGGAGGGTGGGTTTTGAACTGTAGTCGAAACCCATCTATGGCAGTGCGCAGGGCTTGCGGAGAATGTTAGTCAGGCTCCGCCAAACCTTCTGCAAATTCAACCCTCGGGGCTGGTGGTCGGTGTCTCATGTGATTTTCAGGTGGACCCCTGAAGCCCCAGAACGGCAGGGGAAAGCCACCGAAGATCCACAGTGAGTGAGTCTGGATGCCGCCTGACTGCAGACCTTCGGGGCAGGCAGTACGGCGTGGACTCAATAGTGGCAGGTGCGTCCTGAACGTTAAACGGCGGGATAACCTGTCTGTCTGTCTAATCATCTCATATTGTGTATGGAGAATGACCGTTCTTTTTGCCAATTTCAGGGCGTTAAAGAAAATGGTCAAGGACCACCCTTGCAACTGGGATAGCTATATTAGACCCACTGTGTTTGGACTACGCACGAAGAAACAAATTACGACCAAATATTCCCCATATTTCCTTCTATATGGAAGGGAGGCCCGTTACCCATCTGAAATTCCGGACAAGTGGCAGGTATGATGGTATTTTCCTGCAGTAGGAGCTCATTTTAAATCCAAATCTATTTATCTGCTCTAGTGTGTACTGATTTTTATTTATCTACACCAATGTTACAGATAAGTGATGAACACATTGACGCCCTTGCTGGAAATGAGGAAATTGGCAGACACACTGAACACCGTCAAGATACATATTGTGAAGTGCAGTCCAACATGGCTAAGGGACAGGAAAAAGTTCGGAAGAGGAAACTGTCTATTGGGGATGAGGAAAGTTTCTTGGTTGGGGACAAAGTGTTGCGGAAGAATATTCGCCAGGAGCAAAGAAAGGGAGGCAAATTGGAAGCGGATTTATTGGGTCCATTCACAATATCAAACATTGACGGAAAAAGTGCTGATCTCCAAACACCAAAACACATACAGGAAAAAATAGAAAAATTAACATTGACCACCTCAAGCACTACATTGAGCCAGAAGTTAGAATCCCTGCAAAGTGGATTGCTGCCTGTTCCACTCCTCCTCCATCACTGCAGCCCAGCCCCTTGAAATGTCCCAAGGTTCCCCACTCTCCTACTTTTACACAAGTTCCCCAATCAGACCCCTTGTCTTCAAGTTTTCAGTCAGACTACCCAACTGCCTCAACTTCTGTCGCCCCAGAAGACTGTAAGTAATACAACTTTATTTTAGTGACAACGTAATGACTGACATCTACATGCAATAGTCTGTGTCTCAGCCCTGGTAAATAACTCTATCTACTAATTCTCAGTGATAGCTGAAATATGGTCAGGGAAACGTCAAGGTGTGCTGTGGAGCAAAGTTGGCCCATTTAAAATATTTGCCAGAGACCTGCAAAATCTGGCCCCCGGAAGGGAGTTAGAGAGTGAGGTAAATGCATGCATTATATCTTTTCATTCACATGCTTAGATATATTTAATGGCAAAAATGTAACTTCACAATTGTCACTAAGGTTTTGAACGCCTACATAAAACTGTCATCATGAGGTTACAAAAGGTAACTGAGAGGAAGGTTTACCTTATCGACTCCTTTGAAATGACTGCAATGTGGCGAGGATCGTTCAGTGGATTGAAAAGGGTGACTATATTCATATCTATTCATACAGTACACAATATATACAGGTTTTAATAAATTATGTGTGTATATTTTCAGCTGGACCCAATGGCCTATGATGTCCTCATAGGACCAGTATGTGACCAACGGCACTGGACAGTTGTGGTAAGAATTTACATACACCATAAAGCAAATTGTGTGTTGTACTCAACTACTTAATGTGATAATTCATCCTCTTAACATGACTTCACATTTATTGTGAAGGCTCTTTATCCAAAGGAGAAGTGGGCCCTATATATTGACCCTTTAGGTGAAACCCCAGACCACATAAATCATTGCAAGTATATAACAAGGCAAGTTAAACATCAGTGGTAACTGGTAGTAGCAAATATCATACAACATTCTTAGTTACAAATGGTAACAATATTGTGCTATTCTACAGAGCTTTCATGAGAAATAGGAACATACTGTACATATTTCAAGGTGGACTTGCGATACAGTAAGCCATCCATGTCAACAAGACTCGACATCCTGTGGGGCATTTGTCTGCAAGGAATGAGTGCAACTAAACTTTTTCTTGAATACAGCTTTGGTAGTAGGACTACTGATTACAATGTCTTGTGTAGATTGCAGAGCTTCTTCTAACTGGTGGGGTGATAGATTTTGCTACTGAAGAGGCTGCAGTCATTCAGTTGAGGAAGGACATAGCATGTAGAATGGTCACTGATTCAGGTTTGTATTTTTATGTTTTTTTTAACAATGTCCTATATGCATTAAGGTGTCATGGAGAAATTAATTACATGTGTAATGTGTTAGAAAACTTATCTGAACTATGCAGGACATGCGGAAATGCATGCCAAAGTCCAGGGACAAAGAAAGATAAGCACGACGACTGGGTAAGAATATACTAACAATTCAGTATGCTTACACATGGAATGTATTACTGATGTACTGCCATGCTTCTCCTCAGATCCAGTGTACAGCGTGCAGCCTGTGGTTCCACTGGATTTGCATCGGGAAACCACCATTGGAGCAGGAATTCTACTGTCCAGCATGCAACCTCTAGGATGTTTTATGATTTCTTCCTAGGTTTTTAGGTTGTAGAGGGTTTTTTTTCAAGGCCAGAGCTTGTTGTTGGGTTTTCCTTTTTATAGTTTGTTTACAAATTGTGGGTTCTGTCAAGCAACGTGATTACGGCCGCTGCAAATTCTAACAATGCATTACTTTCAAGAAATATTTGACAAGTTAATTATCATTCCTTGTTTGGGAATTCCTTGTAATGGGCCAAGGCATAGGTGTAATTTACACCAGGGATGCTTGGCACATTTTGAAATGGCTTATTTTGTCCCCATCACTTTTTGAAAGCATTTGTTAAAAATGTTCTTAAAAAAATGGCTTGCACCAATGAATGCTAACTAGCAAATGGAAATGCTTTGAGAAAGTTGAATTTGCACAATAAGAAAACATGCAATGCCATTTGAATGTAGTTTCCCTTCATATAAAAGGACATTTCCACTGTAAATTCCCAGAGGAAAAGAAAATCTGAAAAGAGATCTCCAAAATGTTTCATTTATTTCTCCTAGACAACTTTGAGATCCATATGACACCAAACTGAGACAAAGGTTTATTTCTCCTGTGTCTCAGGCTTTTCTCTGGAGCAATAAGATGCACTAAATCTCAATTTAGTCTCCTTTTAAGTTTCAGAAATGATCTCAACAAGCTTTAATATAATGCTCAGAGTTTCTCAACTTCTGGGTCTCTTTGTGATCTCAGACAGAGAAATCAGAGAGTTCTCTCCATGAACTCAATATACTCTCATCCCAGCTTCAATTCATGCATCTCATGCTAAACTCAGATAGAGCAAAGGAAGAGATTTCCACAAGTGCTCATTGAATTCTCAGACTTGGATCACTGTCTTGGTTGTTTCATATCATATGATTAATCCACATGATTTTTTAAAATATAATGTATTACTGTATGAATACATTAATTGTAAATATTTTATTTTAGGCTGCAAAGACCCTCTTCTTTTATATTATTTTCTATAAATGATTTGAAATATTTCACTGCATGTAATTCAGTAAAAAAAAATATTAACCACACAGCTTTTGCTGTCTTTAAAATGTCTTTAAGGTTGTTAATGTTATTTTGATTTAAATAAAGATTCAGATTCAAATTTCTTTATTTCTTTAGTACATCAGCTAATCTGCCATATAGAGCCTTTGCTTTAAAGCCTGATGGTTGTGGATAGATTTTCTGTCTGTCCTGCAGTGAAGAGAGAGTAGCATTCCCGTCCATTGTTTCTTTGGTACATCAAGATGTTCTAAAGTGGATGATCTGTGTTGTTTAGAACGGTGAATCTAGTCTAGTTGGAGGCAAAGGTCATATGATTGAATTAGTTATTCATGTGCGTGCGTGTGTGTTTGTGTGCATGAGAGGGAGAGTGAGCGAGAGACTCGGATATTGCTCCATCAGCCTGTTCTCATGCTTTTGCGTCACATATACATGCTTTGGAAAAGCCGTATCTATTGTACGCAAAACAGCGATTTTGCGTGTATAGTTGACGCATCCAGGTATGTGTGTATGAGACGCATCCCGGCAGCGTACGTATGTGACGCCCCGGGTGACCGGATGCGCGAGTAGTGCTTCCGGTGTTGTAGCCCTACTGGTTTTCAAACTGTCTGGTTGCCATACGCGTGCGCGTGTTGTGCGCAGCAGCTGCGGACTGCCTCCGTCCACAGATTCGTCACACATTCACAAACATGTTCCTGGCGAGTTTCAAGTCGCATCTTTAATCTACTGTGGAGATCATGATTGTATAAGTGAGCTCTACATTACAGCCACATACGGAAAAAGAAATTAAAGAAAATAAACATTTTATAAAATCGCGTCAAGTTGGAGTCGAACTTCCCTGAGCAAAAGTTAACATCTACACAGTAGGTCTCCACGTTACCTGCGAGCTACCCGAGCAATCACAGACGCTTCACTGTCTGTCACGTATTCATTAAGCACGTCAACATCCAGGTAACACTTTGTTTGGGCTGATCTAAAACAACTGGTTACCTTGAGCGATCTTAAAAACACCAGAACATGTTTATCAAGGAGTTTCAGTCGAGGCTTCGTCAATATTGACCACTACATTACAGCCACTTACACACTATGACACATGGGTACTAATCTAACTCCGACAATACGGTCAACAGGGATGAAATTATTCCCACAACTGAGCCACGGAAAGAATAGGCTGAAACAAGTGGTGTCACAATATTCTGCCCACACAGTAGCCTACGCTACCATGGACCTCAGGATCTACAGTCATCATCAAACGCAAAAAGCGAATATCCTCAAGTAAGAAATGGAAAAAGAGAAACTGGAAGTTGATTTTGACGTGTCCGATTTGTGTAACCAGGAAGTTGCTTTTGTGGCAAATACACTTGGCAACGGGGAGTTTCAAGTTCAATCATCAATATTGCAGCCGTCATGATTGTATAAGCAAGCAATACATTCCAACCCGCTACGAAGAAATAAATTAAAGAACATATATTCTTTGCCATAACGCGTCAAGCTGGATTCGATCTTACGCTGACAAAAGTAACAGCTCCTGTTAGGGTTTCACTTAACGTTCAAGCCACTGTGTCTGTGATATTACGGGACATCTCATCACATATTCATTAAATACGTCACCATACAGGCAACATTTTGTTGGGAGCTGATCTAAAACAACTGGTTACCTTGAGCGAGCTGGCATAATACCCCAACATGTTCATCAAGGGGTGTCAGTTGAGGCTTCGGCAATATTGACCACTGCATACAGCCACTTAAGCCACTATGACACATGGAAACTAATCTAACTCCGACAGTACGATCAACAGAGATGAAATTATTCCCACAACTGAGCCACGGAAAGAATCGGCTGAAACAAGTGGTGTCACAAATTTTTTATATTTATATATATATATAAAATGTAAAGATTGGAAATCAAACTATAACACAGCAAATTAGTATGTATATTCTTTAGTGACTTTATTTCACTTCTGTAATACATGTGTCTCCTGGCTGTCGCAGTCATCTGTTGGCTGGCTGTTGTTTTTAGTTGTTGTGCGTCTGTCGTTTAAAGGTTGATCAGATCCTCCACCAATGAGCAGGTCGGGGGTCGATCATCGGCTACTTTAGTTTAGCATATCCCCAGTTTCAGCGTGCCATACAGTGTACAGCGCCTTAACTGGCAAGGCTCTCCCTGCATTTCCAAGGACTATGAGCCTTAAAGGGCGCCACTTTGTGTTGAAAAGTAGTGGGGACATAAGGGTTCAGATTAGGGGCGGGATGACACATGTGGGGCAAGAGAACAATAATAGAGAATTCAACACTATTTAGAAGAAATATTTGATGCTGAAATCTCTGAGCGGAGAGTACTGCCCCCTAGAACATTTTGAGCCCTGAACTATTAATTTCCTGTATTCTGGAGACATTTTCTGCTCCAATTTACAGTGGAAATGTCTTTTTATATGAAACGAAACTACATTTAAATGGCATTGCATGCTCTGTGCAAATTCAACTTTCTCAAAGCATTTCCATTTGCTAGTTAGCATTCATTGGGCAAGCCATTTTAAGAACATTTTAACAAATGCTTTCAAAAAGTGATGGGGACAAAATAAGCCATGTCAAAATGTGCCCAGCGTCCCTGGTGTAAATTACACCTATGCCTAGGCCCATTACAAGGAATTCCCAAACAGGGAATGATAATTAACTTGTCAAATATTTCTTGAAAGTAATGCATTGTTAGAATTTGCAGCGGCCGTAATCACGTTGCTTGACAGAACCCACAATTTGTAAACAAACTATAAAAAGGAAAACCCAACAACAAGCTAGGGCTTGAAAAAAAAACCCTCTACAACCTAAAAACCTAGGAAGAAATCATAAAACATCCTAGAGGGTGCATGCTGGAATTCCTGCTCCAGTGGTGGTTTCCCGATGCAAATCCAGTGGAACCACAGGCTGCACGCTGTACACTGGATCTGAGGAGAAGCATGGCAGTACATCAGTAATACATTCCATGTGTAAGCATACTGAACTGTTAGTATATTCTTACCCAGTCGTCGTGCTTATCTTTCTTTGTCCCTGGACTTTGGCATGCATTTCCGCATGCCCTGCATAGTTCAGATAAGTTTTCTAACACATTACACATGTAATTAATTTCTCCATGACACCTTAATGCATATAGGACATTGTTAAAAAAAACATGAAAATACAAACCTGAATCAGTGACCATTCTACATGCTATGTCCTTCCTCAACTGAATGACTGCAGCCTCTTCAGTAGCAAAATCTATCACCCCACCAGTTAGAAGAAGCTCTGCAATCTACACAAGACATTGTAATCAGTAGTCCTACTACCAAAGCTGTATTCAAGAAAAAGTTTAGTTGCACTCATTCCTTGCAGACAAATGCCCCACAGGATGTCGAGTCTTGTTGACATGGATGGCTTACTGTATCGCAAGTCCACCTTGAAATATGTATGTTCCTATTTCTCATGAAAGCTCTGTAGAATAGCACGATATTTTTACCATTTGTAACCAAGAATATTGTATGATATTTGCTACTACCAGTTACCACTGATGTTTAACTTGCCTTGTCATGTACTTGCAATGATTTATGTGGTCTGGGGTTTCACCTAAAGGGTCAATATATAGGGCCCGCTTCTCCTTTGGATAAAGAGCCTTCACAATAAATGTGAAGTCATGTTAAGAGGATGAATTATCACATTAAGTAGTTGAGTACAACACACAATTTGCTTTATGGTGTATGTAAATTCTTTCCACAAGTGTCCAGTGCCGTTGGTCACATACTGGTCCTATGAGGACATCATAGGCCATTGGGTCCAGCTGAAAATATACACACATAATTTATTAAAACCTGTATATATTGTGTACTGTATGAATAGATATGAAAATAGTCACCCTTTTCAATCCCCTGAACGATCCTCGCCACATTGCAGTCATTTCAAAGGAGTCGATAAGGTAAACCTTCCTCTCAGTTACCTTTTGTAACCTCATGATGACAGTTTTTATGTAGGCGTTCAAAACCTTAGTGACAATTGTGAAGTTACATTTTTGCCATTAAATATATCTAAGCATGTGAATGAAAAGATATAATGCATGCATTTACCTCACTCTCTAACTCCCTTCCGGGGGCCAGATTTTGCAGGTCTCTGGCAAATATTTTAAATGGGCCAACTTTGCTCCACAGCACACCTTGACGCTTCCCTGACCATATTTCAGCTATCACTGAGAATTAGTAGATAGAGTTATTTACCAGGGCTGAGACACAGACTATTGCATGTAGATGTCAGTCATTACGTTGTCACTAAAATAAAGTTGTATTACTTACAGTCTTCTGGGGCGACAGAAGTTGAGGCAGTTGGGTAGTCTGACTGAAAACTTGAAGACAAGGGGTCTGATTGGGGAACTTGTGTAAAAGTAGGAGAGTGGGGAACCTTGGGACATTTCAAGGGGCTGGGCTGCAGTGATGGAGGAGGAGTGGAACAGGCAGCAATCCACTTTGCAGGGATTCTAACTTCTGGCTCAATGTAGTGCTTGAGGTGGTCAATGTTAATTTTTTCTATTATTTTTCCTGTATGTGTTTGGAGATCAGCACTTTTTCCGTCAATGTTTGATATTGTGAATGGACCCAATAAATCCGCTTCCAATTTTCCTCCCTGTCTTTGCTCCTGGCGAATATTCTTCCGCAACACTTTGTCCCCAACCAAGAAACTTTCCTCATCCCCAGTAGGGGACAGTTTCCTCTTCCGAACTTTTTCCTGTCCCTTAGCCATGTTGGACTGCACTTCACAATATGTATCTTGACGGTTTTCAGTGTGTCTGCCAATTTCCTCATTTCCAGCAAGGGCGTCGATGTGTTCATCACTTATCTGTAACATTGGTGTAGATAAATAAAAATCAGTACACACTAGAGCAGATAAATAGATTTGGATTTAAAATGAGCTCCTACTGCAGGAAAATACCATCATACCTGCCACTTGTCCGAATTTCAGATGGGTAACGGGCCTCCCTTCCATATAGAAGGAAATATGGGGAATATTTGGTCGTAATTTGTTTCTTCGTGCGTAGTCCAAACACAGTGGGTCTAATATAGCTATCCCAGTTGCAAGGGTGGTCCTTGACCATTTTCTTTAACGCCCTGACATTGGCAAAATGAACGGTCATTCTCCATACAGACATACACAATATGAGATGATTAGACAGACAGACAGATAGATAGATAGATAGATAGATAGATAGATAGATAGATAGATAGATAGATAGAATTCTATAAACCCTTGAATTGTGCCATTTAGCTTTTCCACCAATCCATTTGTTTGGGGGTGGTAGGGTGCACAAAGGCTTCTGGTGATGCCAAGCTTGGCACACAAGTCCAGGTTGATCTAGAACGTGCATTGGAAATAAAATGAATAACATACATTGTTCTTGGATGCTATGTTTTACCCTGCAATGATTTCTACAAACATACTATTTTACATGTCTCGAAATTCAACTTACTTTATTGACAAATTCCTTTGCCCCGGTCAGTAAGTATATCGTTTCGATTGCACCATGCTTGTAAAGAAGTCCATGATGCAATCAGCCACTTCTTCAGCCCTCTTGCTTTTAGGGGATATACCTCCATCCATTTTGTGAAGTAGTCCACCATTACACAAATATATGTGTAGCCATTGCCGGAGGACTTTAACTTTCCAACAAGATCCATCCCCACTAGTTCAAATGGCTCAGATACCTTAAATGCAAACCAACGCAAACATCAACATAACCTCCACGTTGAGCTACATGTGACATTAAATGAGAACATTTAGGCTACCTCTATAGGTTTATACTCAATTTTCTCCTTTATGGAGGCCCTCTTTTTTTGGCAGCTATCACACTGGGCAACCTTATAAAGTAAAACAATTGTGAACACTCAAGATACAAAATATGAAAATATTTCATAATTGCCACAGACATATAGACCAAGAATCCACTCACCCATTTTGTGATGTCTGCTTTCATACCAGGCCAGTAGAAGCGTTGAATGATTGCATGCATGGTCTTGTCAACTCCACAGTGAGCTCCAATTGCACTGTCATGGAACTCCACAAAAATGCTGTTAGCATCCTCTGGTGTGCAAACCACTTTTGCCAGGTGATGCTGCTGTTCATTGCGCGATCGGTGGCACTGGTAATACAGTTCCCCATCTAGTGATTACATTGCATAAACACTTTAAATGAAATATTAAAATCCAACAACGTAATGAATTCAGTGCTGTTGTGTGGTTTGCCTTAGCCTACTTATTATTTGGTAGCTCTCTGCCCTTCGTTTAAGGACATAACGCTGATTTTTTGTGGAGTTTGGTGGGTATACTTCTCTCAGTTTAAAGTCAATTAGTTCCTTTACTTTACGAGGATCCATCGCTCTGCTAAGCACTATACTGAGCAAAAGACCCATCACCTGCTTCATTCTCCTTTTATACTCTTGGTTGGTGTTTGAGATTGGTGATTAGCTTAATTGCTTATTGACTAGGCCTATTCTTAGCACTTTCTAAAAACGACCAAAATGCTGTACAAATTGAGATTTAATTATTCAGATTATTATTTGTTGTTTTCATATTCAACAGGGAATCTCAAATCAGACAAATACGATTTGTTATTTATATAGCCTAACATAGACCATTAATAGGCTAATGGATTGTTTTTAAAGTTTGCCGAACTAACTAATAATAGTTAATTTCTACTGTGTAGGCTACTATTGGATGTACTGATAACTATCAGTGAACTACTTTGATACTGACGAAATCTTAAAATCCGGAGGACTCTCAGGCAAATCCTGCAGCTTTCCTATTTATGTCCCAGCGCATACGTGTTGCTAAACTTGTTCTTTGTTTCTTATTTCCCCAAAGGCTGACGATGTTTAAGTTTATCCATTATATATAAATCAGGCACAGCTAAAGCCTATGTGTAGCCTATTTAGAATACTGCACGTATCAAGCGCAAGATCAGTGGAAGATACAAATTCTTTTCCTGGTTACATAAATCGAACAAAGAGCAAATTCCAATTTATCATTGTCGATACCTGGGAACATTTACTTTTTGCGTTTGATGATGACTGTAGATCCTGAGGTCCACGGTAGCGTAGGCTACTGTGTGGGCAGAATATTGTGACACCACTTGTTTCAGCCGATTCTTTCCGTGGCTCAGTTGTGGGAATAATTTCATCTCTGTTGATCGTACTGTCGGAGTTAGATTAGTTTCCATGTGTCATAGTGGCCTAAGTGGCTGTATGCAGTGGTCAATATTGCCGAAGCCTCAACTGACACCCCTTGATGAACATGTTGGGGTATTATGCCAGCTCGCTCAAGGTAACCAGTTGTTTTAGATCAGCTCCCAACAAAATGTTGCCTGTATGGTGACGTATTTAATGAATATGTGATGAGATACCCCGTAATATCACAGACACAGTGGCTTGAACGTTAAGTGAAACCCTAACAGGAGCTGTTACTTTTGTCAGCATAAGATCGAATCCAGCTTGACACGTTATGGCAAAGAATATATGTTCTTTAATTTATTTCTTCGTAGCGGGTTGGAATGTATTGCTTGCTTATACAATCATGACGGCTGCAATATTGATGAATGAACTTGAAACTCCCCGTTGCCAAGTGTATTTGCCACAAAAGCAACTTCCTGGTTACACAAATCGGACACGTCAAAATCAACTTCCAGTTTCTCTTTTTCCATTTCTTACTTGAGGATATTCGCTTTTGCGTTTGATGATGACTGTAGATCCTGAGGTCCACGGTAGCGTAGGCTAACTTACTGTGTGGGCAGAATATTGTGACACCACTTGTTTCAGCCTATTCTTTCCATGGCTCAGTTGTGGGAATAATTTCATCCCTGTTGACCGTATTGTCGGGAAACTGGGGATATGCTATATATATATATATATATATATATATATATATATATATATATATATATATATATAGATATAGATATATATATATATAGATATATATATATATAGATATAGGTCTTAGCCAACTATAGACCTATATCTAACCTTCCATTTCTCTCTAAGGTCCTGGAGAAAGCAGTCGCCAAACAGCTGTGTGACTTTCTACATAGCAATAGTTTATTTGAAGATTTTCAGTCAGGATTTAGAGCTCACCATAGCACAGAGACAGCACTGGTGAAAATTACTAATGACCTCCTAACTGCATCAGACAAAGGACTTGTCTCTGTATTGGTTCTACTAGATCTTAGTGCTGCATTTGATACCATTGACCATCAGATCCTATTACAGAGACTGGAACATTTCATTGGCATTAAAGGAACCGCTCTAAGCTGGTTTAAGTCCTATTTATCAGATCGATTTCAATTTGTACATGTTAACGATGAGTCCTCCATGCATACCAAAGTTAGTCATGGAGTTCCACAAGGATCTGTGCTCGGACCAATCCTCTTCACTTTATATATGCTTCCTTTAGGCAATATTATCAGGAAACACTCCATAAACTTTCATTGTTATGCAGATGATACTCAGTTATATCTATCGATCAAGCCAGATGAAACTCATCAGTTAGCTAAGCTTCAAATGTGTCTTCAGGATGTTAAAACCTGGATGACCTGCAATTTTCTAATGTTAAACTCAGATAAAACTGAAGTTATTGTTCTGGGGCCTAAGCACCTCCACGACGCATTATCTAAAGATATAGTTTCCCTGGATGGCATCGCCTAGCCTCCAGCACCACTGTGAGAAATCTTGGAGTTATCTTTGACCAGGACATGTCGTTCAACTCTCACATTAAGCAAATTTCAAGGACCGCCTTTTTCACCTACGTAATATTGCAAAAATCAGGAACATCCTGTCTAAAAATGATGCAGAAAAAACTAGTCCATGCATTTGTTACTTCTAGACTGGATTACTGCAATTCCTTATTATCAGGCTCTTCGAAAAAGTCCATTAAGACTCTTCAGCTGATCCAGAATGCTGCAGCACGTGTTCTGACAGGAACCAGTAAAGAGATCATATCTCTCCTGTCTTAGCTTCTCTGCATTGGCTTCCTGTAAAATCCAGAATAGAATTTAAAATCCTTCTTCTCACATTCAAAGCTCTTAATGGTCAGGCACCATCTTATCTTAAAGAGCTCATAGTACCTTACTACCCCACCAGAGCACTGCGCTCCCAGAATGCAGGATTACTTGTAGTTCCTAGAGTCTCCAAAAGTAGAATGGGAGCCAGAGCGTTCAGCTATCAGAGCTCCTCTCCTGTGGAACCAGGTTCCAGTTTGGGTTCGGGAGGCAGACACCATCTCTACATTTAAGAGTAGGCTTAAGACTTTCCTTTTGATAAAGCTTATAGTTAGGGCTGGCTCGGGTGAGTCCTGAACCATCCCTTAATTATGCTGCTATAGGCTAGACTGCCGGGGATTTCCCATGATGCACTGAGCTCCTCTCTCCTCTTCTCTCTTTCTCTCTGAGTGCAACCTCATCCCATTAATGCATGTTACTAACTTCGATTTTTTCTCCCTCTCCGTGGTCGTGTGCTTCCCCTCCTGTCACTTCCCTGCGGGTGTTGCTGGCTCTGGAGCTGTGGAGTCTGGATCTGTGGTTGGGAGTCTCCTGCTGCCCTCGTGTTCCTGCTCGACGCCCTCTGCTACAGTTGCAATTGCTATTACTAGTCCTATTGCTATTATTACTGTTATTATTATTATCATTAACATTACTATAAATATCTGTACCATTTTTCATTCAGTCTATAGCACCATCACCTTTATTGTCTGTACCTCTATGTGTATACTGTGTAGGTTGCCTCCCTCTGCTCTCTCTCTCTTGCTCTCTCTCTCTTTCTCTTGCTCGTCTCGCTCTCTCTCCCCTCACCCCAACCGGTCGAGGGCAGATGGCCACCCACCCTGAGCCATGGTTCTGCTCGAGGTTTCTGCCTCTTAAAGGAAGTTTTTCCTTGCCTGTGTAAGCCTAGTGCTTGCTCTTGATGGGAATTGTTGGGCTTCTGTAAATAACTTCAGAGTATGGTCTAGACCTGCTCTTTATGAAAAGCGCTGTGAGATAACTGTTGTTGTGATTTGGCGCTATATAAATAAAATTGAAATTGAATATATATATGTATATATATATATATATATATATATATATATATATATATATATATATATTTAAATGGCACATGTTGGGTCCTGGAGTGAATCTCTGCTTTAAACACAGGAGGCCTATTGACGGACATCTGAAGGCAAAGGCATTATAGTATACACAAATGAAGAATACTGTGTGGGCAGTTGTGTGAATAATTTCATCCCTGTTGACCGTATTGTCGGAGTTAGATTAGTTCCCATGTGTCATAGTGTGTAAGTGGCTGTAATGTAGTGGTCAATATTGCCGAAGCCTCGACTGAAACTCCTTGATAAACACGTTCTGGTGTTTTTAAGATCGCTCAAGGTAACCAGTTGTTTTAGATCAGCCCAAACAAAGTGTTACCTGCATGTTGACGTGCTTAATGAATACGTGACTGGAAGTGAAGCATCTGTGATTGCTCGGGTAGCTCGCAGGTAACGTGGAGACCTACTGTGTAGATGTTACCTTTTGCTCAGGGGAGTTCGAATCCAACTTGACGTGATTTTGTAAAATGTTTATTTTCTTTAATTTCTTTTTCCGTATGTGACTGTAATGTAGAGCTCACTTATACAATCATGATCTCCACAGTAGATTAAAGATGCGACTTGAAACTTCGCCAGGAACATGTTTGTGAATGTGTGACGTGCGAAGTCGCTGCACCGCGTGGCAACAGACAGTTGCAGTGGGCACAACCGGCAGGACGGACGGCGAGCGAGAGAGGGAGGCTGCGGTCGAGGAAGGAGGCGGACGGAGGCAGGTGCAGCAGCACATACCTGCGTCGAGCTTCACACTCCAACAACGGCATATGAACAGGTATATATATTTTAATATTAGTCTGTTATCTCCCAGTGTGCTTGTGTCAAAGTTTCTCTGGTGTTTCCCCCTCAGCCCTTTGGGTGTCAAAAATAAAGTGCTGTGTAGTCACTATTATTACTTTTTTATTATTGTTTACTGATTAGAACAACTACAGCTGGGCTCATCTGTGTCATGTACATTGACCTGGTGTGTAATGTGGACTCAGAAGTCCTGTTAGAGAACAACAAGCCCCTGTTCAATAAAAATATCTGATCATATTGATGAATGTTCTGTCCAGTTACACAGATCTTTTCCATTTGGAGTTCTAACAACTACAGTATATGTTCCTTTACAGACCAGAATCTGAGGACTGTGGACAACATCCAGACTACAGTGTTTCCATGCACCACACATGGCTGATCTTCAGACCCAGGACAGAGTAACAGACAGTTCAGTCAGGCAGCATACAGACAGTTTGTAGTGTGGCAGTGTGAAGCACTTAGAGTTGTGATACTGAGTTGCTGTTTCTAGAAGATATGCAACTGTTCTCCTGATCCATTAGGACAATACAGAGGTTTAATCCTAGCAAGATGTAATGTCACTGACTGCTACACAAATAATTCCCTCTGTGTGGATGAATACCTGTACATTGTTAGTTTTATTCCCAGGAGGGTAGAGAAAATACAAAGTATGTTTTCCTGTTCTGGATAATATTTTCATTCTTTTTTAAATAAAACACTGAAAATGATAAATGCCTTTTCTTTACACTTGCAGCATAAACAAACAAGCAACTACATTTTTTGTCTTATGTCTCCAATAATGACGGTGGTATAACACTTGTTTATTGTTATTAAATACTACTAAAACTGCAACCTGTATCACAAATAGATCATCATTAAAAATGAGTATATACAGGAATCGACGAGGTGTCCTGACTGATTACGAAGACAGTTCAGACTGCATGTAGCATCATATCAGAGCTGTGGAGATGATTAAATATATCACAATCATCTCTCTGACATGATTACCACATTTCAAAAACAACCATATTACTTTTTGATTTATATTTTGCTGTATCTAGCAACACAGTTGCGGCAGGGACACCTGACTGAACCCCATGTTGACAGGGATCATCAGGTCTCCTGGTTCTGCTTCTGGCATCTCCTCAGTAGTAGGCAACTGTCGGAGGAGGAGGAGGAGAGCACTCTGGATGTCTTTTTGTTGTACACCTTGCATTACCTGATACTACAAAAAGGAGGATCAACTTAGAGAAAAGTTTGTAATACCTGACATTATTCTCTTATAGAGCAGTTAGCATTTCTACATTAAATGCAATCAAAACAATAAATCAACAACATCTGTATTCCTCATACTGTTTAATATTTTTGACTCATCACTTATAAATGTATTGAGTAAAATGCAGAGGAGTACTCATAATGCAACATACTGAACTGTGTCATCAGCTTTTCTCCTGGCTGGACTGTGGACATGGTGGTTATGATCCAGGCCAACCAGCGTGGTCCTTTCAGTGTATACTGGTGAGAAGCACAGGTCTATGAAAGACTCCAAATCTGCAGGTGACCTGAGGGCACAGTGGAAATAAAACACACAGGACTTTTTTACTTCTGGTAAAATAAGTAATGACATCAACAAGTAACAGCAGCAATTACAAAAGGTTTTCACACAGCAGGTTTAGCGATGAACAATGTCAAACTGTTTTATAGGTAGCTTGTATACCAGAAACACAGATATTTGGGGACCTTTAGCCATCATTGTCTATGTACACTAACGCTGAAATATCTTTCTCATAACTACAAACACTAGGGCTGGGTATCGTTCAAAGATTTTTGATATCGATACCAATATCGATACCTCAACTTTGATACCATTTATATATACCATTATACCATTTTATTGGTATAAAATTTGTATATTTTCTCAACATATGGAGAACCATTGTTGTTTGTATAACGTAACTTAATTATCACATTATTATCAATAATAGTTTATTTTAATAATTGCTCCTTTGAAAAATGCTGCTGCTTGTCAAAACCAAGACATATTTTTAACATCGGCCTATTTTGTGTTTTTGTTGTTTTTATTCCTCTTTCTTTAGTTTTTATAATGTCATTTCATTGTTTATTATTTATATATTTTTTATTGTTTATATGTGAATTTGTGCTCTGGCACCATGGCAACCTAAACATTCATGGCAACAGGCCTGAGAGAGAGAGAGAGAAATCTCTCATCTCATCTCATGGCAACAAGTTTCTGCCACTACATATCAAAGTTTCCTCACTAGAGGAAGAGGTGGCCAGGCAACAACTATCACAATAGAAAGTAAACTCAGCCGTGCGTCTTTAATCCATCTGCAGCAAAGTCGCAGACATAAGTCAAAGTATCGGTAGGTGATGTCACTATCACACGGCTGCACATACAGGTCCGTGTGCGGCGGTTGCGTCACTTAACTGATCCTTCAGAAACACTTGGAAAAATGTAGCGTGTGGAAGCTACCCGCTACTCTGTCAATAAGAGCTTTGATTTGATTCAGAAAACAGCGACGCTGCCACCAAGCTACTGAGAAATGTCGTTAAACTAGTAACGTTGCTACTTGTAGCGACGCTGCTGCCCAACGCTGCTCGTACGGTGGGCGTGTTGAAGCAGCTCGGTGGCAGCAGGGCGCTGAGACGATGATGCACCGGCTCTGTCTTGTTGCAGCAAAGACGGAGCGACTTTCTGCTCTTAAGTTTATTCCACGAACAGTCAAAGGCTTCACCAGGTTTGTCGTGTCGTCTCTTGGCAGCAATTATCTTACGTCGCAAATATTGCATCGCGAGCTGTTGCATCAAGCCACACTTTTGATTTTCTCCACGTCTTTTACATCCACAAGCCACGTCTCTGTGCGTAACTGGCGTGAGCTAGTGATTACATCGCCACAGCCAATTACAATCACTTGTAGAAGTGGGCACATCAAGAATTCTGCATGGTGATTGGCTCATTGGCGTTAACAAGAACCTTTAGGTATTGAACTTTGGTACCGAAAGACAAAACATTTTTTAATACTTGGTGGTAGTGAAGCAATTCGGTCGGTGCCTAAAAAGTATTGAACTCGATACCCAGCTCTAACAAACATACAGCTACATCACCACATTTGTACAAGTAGCATTCAGTCAAACATCAACTGCAGACACCAGATAATCACAAAAACCGATTAGAAACAAGGTGTAAAGATAACATAAGGTTAGGTGTAAACATAGTATAACAATAAACCTACATGGTGAATAACTACACCGGAGCAGTCTACACTTACATTGTCTTACCTAATGTTAGCGTCAGAAAACAGCTCGAGCTGCTGTTTTCCAGCTCACCTACAACTGGATATAATTCATCGTCTCTACTCTGGCTCCTACACCAGCCTGCACTCGCAGCAACAGTTAGCTGTATGCTAAGTAGGTAGCTACCGTTAGCTGTATGCTTAGTAGGTAGCTACCGTTAGCTCTACGCTAAGTAGGTAGCTACGTTTGCTAGTGATGAAAGTAACAAATTACCATCAAAATGATAAAAGCCAGATTACCTGTCCAGCAGAAATTAAGCCACCACGCTGTGTCAGCCCCTCGGTGTTCTTCAGTTGTCACTATCGTTGAAAAGCCATGCAGATATTAGCTCCGGTCGGACCGCTTCGCTCGGCAGGTCTGAGCGAGTTGACCGGGTGCGCGCGTCGGGGGAGCTCAGGTAGCAGTAGGGCTGGTAGCCATGGCAGTGAGGGAGAGTGACAGTCAGCCAGCTAATCATTGCATTCGGTCCGAATGGAACGAGTGGCTGTGTTTACTGCTGCCCTGAGAGGCAGACAGCAGATTTTTATACTCTCTTTTTCAGTGCACCTAACTTTTTAATAAGCATTGGTGTATATACAGTTTCAACAAATATGACAAAAAGTGTTTTAGAAGCAACCTGCCTACCCTACCTTTAATTCATATGTAATCTAAGTTAAGTTGTAAGAGTTACTGAAGTGGCAAATGTCTTGTTATGTTGTGGCTGCTGTAGCTTATTACAGTGCAGTTCCAATAGGGGGCACCAGTGCTATTGTTATACTAAGATTACATCGAGGAGTCAGGAAAGGGAGACCTCACTCCGGAGTAGACGGCATCTTTACCTGTTGGTCATGTTATGTTGCTATGATGTTATTAGCAATAAAGTCAGCTAAACTAAAGACAGTGTCTCTGCTTCGAGTAACGGGAATCTCAAGATACTACATATGGCGACGAGGATAAAACTACTGCGGTGAGACAACTGGCGGCAAGATGACCAGCGTTGGGCTAGCTTAGCAAGTGCGGTGAAGCTAGGATGTGACTGACGGACCGTAGAAGTGCTATCGACTGCGTGTCATTAGTTTGGCGGCCACAGTGGGTGCTGTGCCTCCTTTTGATTGCAAGGCGCAAACGTGGGAGGAATACTGTGAGATCCTGCACCATTTCTTCGTGGAGAATGACATCGACGACGATGAGAAGAAACGTGCGGTGCTGATAAGTGGCATGGGCGTCCAGACCTACGCGCTGATGAGGAACCTGCTCAGCCCGGACAAGCCAGGAGATCGTTCGTATAGCGAACTGGTGAGGCTGTTGAAAGATCAATTCCACCCTAAACCGAGTGAGATTATGCAACGGTGGAAATTTAATACTTGGGATAGGAAGCCTGACGAAAGTGTGAGTGACTATGTGGCAGAGCTGAGGAAGCTAGCTCAGGACTGTAACTTTGGAAATTCCCTCACGGTGATGTTGAGAGATCGCTTAGTTTGTGGCATTAATGACGACAGAATACAGCAGAGGCTACTGTCGGAGGACGGATTGACTTTTGAAAAAGCGCTTAAGTTCGCTCAAGCCATGGAAGCAGCACACAGAGACATGGTGAACTTGCATGGCATGAAGGAACATACCAAGTGGAACCGGGTGACGGGGTCTGTAAACAAGGTGAGCGATGCCCGTGCAACTCCCAAGACGGACACGAGGAAATGCTACATATGTGGCGGGGAAAGCCACATAGCTAAGGACTGCAGGTTTGCCAGCGAGCGGTGTCACAACTGTGGAAAGGTAGGCCACATTAAAAGGGCCTGCAGGATGAAAATAGTGAAAAGGGAAAAGCCTAAACAGGTTAAAGGGGAGAGAAGCAGGCAGGGCAGGCGAGCAAATTTCATGCAAGAGGAAGGGGGTGACAGTGAGGAAGAGGAAGTTTTCACTGTATATTACATGAAGGCGGGTGACATGATAATATACAGCATGAATGAAGAGATAGTTATTCCCAGAGAAGAGTCTATAAGAAAAGAGCTAAAAGTAAATGGGCAAGTGTAACCTATGAAGTAGACACTGGCTGTGGATACACTATAATGTCAAAGAGGTTAATTTACAAGTTATTCAGTGGTACAAAAAACCCCAGACTAGCCAAGTGCAGTATAAAACTGAAAACATATGGTGGCCATAGAGTACCAGTTTTAGGAGCAGCAAAAGTCAACGTGGAGCACAACGGCATTACTAAAATGTTGGCGGTAGTGGTTGTTAAAGGTTCAGGGACAAGCCTACTGGGATGGGGTTGGATGAAAGAACTCAGAGTAGACTGGCAACCAGTACACAAACTAGAGGACAGAGAAGACCCGCTACAGGAAGTGCTTTTGAAACATGAAACAGTGTTTAAGGAAGAGCTAGGGACGTTGAAGGGCTTCACAGCAAAAATACATGTAGCCAGTGATGCCACACCCTGCTTTTATAAGCCAAGGTCAGTGCCCTTTGTGATGAGGAAGAAAGTAGAGCAAGAGATAGAGAGACTGCTACAGGAGAAAATTATAGAGCCAGTGAAGTTCTCAGAATGGGCTGCACCCATTGTACCAGTCCTAAAACCAGACTCCAGGGCGAGAATTTGCGGGGACTACAAGCTGACCGTAAACAAGGTATCCCCCATCGAACAGTACCCGATTCCAAGAATGGAGGACATGATAGCTTGTCTAACTGGAGGAGAGAAATATACAAAGTTAGACATGAGCCATGCATACCAACAGATTGTACTAGATGAAGAAGCAAGAAAGTACGTAACAGTAAACACACATAAGGGGCTGTTCACATATACTAGATTGCCATTTGGTGTGAGTTCCAGCCCTGCCATCTTTCAGCGTACTATGGAAGGGGTACTGCAGGGAATCGAACAGGTGGCAGTGTACCTCGATGACATCATCTTGACGGGAAAGAATGATCAAGATCACCTCAAGGTACTGGACCAAGTGCTGCAGCGAGTGGAGGATGCTGGACTCCGTCTAAAGAGGAGCAAGTGCCAATTTATGGAGAAAGAAGTGACATTTTTAGGACATCGTGTGGACGAGACAGGACTACATCCAGTGCCAGCAAAGGTGAAAGCAGTGCAGGAGGCTCCAACACCCACTTCAGTGACTGAGCTCCGAGCTTATTTGGGACTGTTGAACTTTTACAATAAGTTCCTGCCAAACGTGTCGACATTGCTGGCACCTGCAGGGTGCTAGTGCACTATGACGAAAAAAAGGAACTGCCACTTTCCTGTGATGCTTCCCCATATGGAGTGGGAGCAGTATTGGGTCACCGCATGTCTGACGGAGAGGAGAAGCCTATAGGGTTTGCATCCCGAACTCTTACAGCGGCAGAAAAGAACTACTCCCAGCTAGATAAAGAGGGATTAGCTGTTATTTTTGGAGTACAGTATTTTCACAAGTATTTGTATGGCAGGAAATTTGAGATTTGCACGGATCATAAGCCATTAATAAGTTTGTTCAATGAGAGGAAGGCTGTACCACAGATGGCATCCCAGAGGGTAATGAGGTGGGCTGTGCTGTTAAGAGCATATGAGTATGTTATCAGTTACAGACCAGGCAAAGACAATGGGAATGCGGATGCTCTTAGCCGTCTCCCACTGCCAGTGAAAAACAGTGACCCAGCACCAGAGGAGCGTGTGTTAATGTTGGAACAGGAGCACGGTCCGTTGATGACCTCAGCACAACTTAAGAAGTGGACCCTTAACGATCCTGTACTCGCAAGGGTGCGGGAGTATGTACTGAGTGGATGGCCAGATAACCAGGACAGAGACTTTATGCCTTACAGACAAAGACAACATGAGCTGAGTGTACAGGATGGCTGTGTACTGTGGGGAGCCCGTATGGTGATACCGGAGAAAGGACGAGCTCCCATGATGGAACAGCTACACCAGTCGCACCCAGGAATGAGCCGCATGAAAGGCCTGGCAAGGAGTTATATGTGGTGGCCTCATATGGACAATGACATAGAGAACAAGGTAAAGTCATGCACCACATGCCAAGAACACCGAAAGGAACCAGCTCCCTGGGAGTGGCCTGAGAAGCCGTGGAGAAGGCTTCACATAGATTATGCAGGTCCTTTTTTGGGAAAAATGTTCTTGGTTATTGTGGATGCACACTCCAAGTGATTAGATGTATATCCAGTAGCATCAACTACATCGGCCAACACAATAAACTGTCTGCGGAATAGCTTCAGCACACATGGTATCCCAGAGATGGTGGTGTCTGACAATGCACAGTATTTTGTCTGTGAACAAACCAAAGAGTTCATGACTTGAAACGGAATAAAGCATGTCACGTCAGCACCATATCATCCCTCATCCAACGGCTTGGCTGAAAGAGCTGTACAGACTTTCAAAGAGCTAATGAAAAAGAGCAGTGGTGATACATTGGAGACTAAGTTAAACAAGGCTCTGTTTAGCTATCGCATCACTCCACAGTCAACAACAGGGCTATCGCCTGCTGAGATGATGATGGGCAGGAAGTTGAGGTGTACACTGGATCTCATACACCCAGATTTAAAAAAACGGGTGGAGTCAAAACAAGCCAGTCAAAAAGCTTACCATGACCAACATGCAAAAACACGTAACTTTGTGGCAGGAGACTCAGTCTACACCCGAAACTACGGATGGGGACCTAAATGGATACCCGGTCAGGTAGTGGAAGTCACAGGACCACTCTCCTATACAGTGTTGTTGGGAAACAGTAAGGTGGTCAGGCGTCATGTGGATCAACTGTTCCGCAGACAGGAGCAGGATTTGCCAGGGCAGCAAGCAGAGTGGACACATGAGGAGGAGTGTATAACTGGTGTCATCGCGCTACAGGACACAGGTACAACACCAGGGGATGAAGACGTTTTGCCGGTGGCGAAACAGGACCAGGAGAACAGGGCGCCGGATAGTTCGGCAAATGGAGAGTTGCCCAGACCTCAAAGGAACAGAAGACCCCCAGCCTATATGAAAGACTTTGTAAAGTAGAGGACATGCCTACAATAATAATATGGAACAGTATTAGGTTTTATGTTATTGTTTTGATTTGTTTGTTTACCACTCTGGTGGGGAGGGTGGGTGTTCTGGTTATGACCGCATAAAAATACACAGTAGTTATGTTGTGAGTGACTCCTATTAAACTACAGAGAAGTTTAAGTTTTAGAGGGGAGGGATGTTATGTTGTGGCTGCTGTAGCTTATTACAGTGCAGTTCCAATAGGGGGCACCAGTGCTGTCGTTATACTAAGGGGCCAGTTGTTCAAAACATTTAATCTAGATCAAAATGATCCGGATTTGGAAATCCCATTTCTTCCTATCCAGGATCAGGTAATCCGTCTTACTTTTATGCCGGTTTTTCAAAGCAACATTGGACTGGATCACCCTGATCCAGATACACAGTTTTCAAGATTACCAAATCCGGATTACCAGTGCTCTAAATGGGACAACATATCACAATGTGTGCTACCAGCTATGTAAAGAACAGGTAGAAGAGCCAACATGGGGTCACTGTAAGTGTTTCTTATTTTGAGACAAAACAAAAAAATAACAAACATCCACTTCTAATCATAATTTATTTTATGACCCAAACATACATTAACAAATACATTGTGGACATTTTGAAAACGTCTTAAAAAAATGAAATGGCTAAATACCCAATAGTAAACGAAATAAAGAATGTTCAGGGTTCTTCTTCATCTGAGGAGGAGAGACCAGCATTTCCAAGCCTCGCTTTTAGGAGGTGGATCTGAAGTTTCGCTTTGGTTTGCTGTAGTTTGGTCAGCTTGATTTGTTCCTCTGCCAGGAGTATCTGTGCTTCTGCTCTTTCAGTTTCTCGTTTAAGAAGTGATTCATAGAAATCATCATTTTTATTCGGCAAAGGACGCTTCTCTTTTCTGAGCTCCTGTGACTGCTGGCCAGAGCTGCCAACTCTCACGCAATTGCCGTGAGACTCACGCAATCGACACTTTTCACACGCTCTCACGCCACACATCAACTTTCTCACGCTAGAAAAATAAATGTATAATAACGTTAAGGTTAACTGATAAATTCGACTTGCGGCGCAATCAACTGATCCGACACCGTGACAGTAATGAAGTGGACACCTCTCCGGCTGTGAGCTGCACAGTCAGGCTGCCCTTACTGGATATTTACAGTTAGGCACACCTATGGTCACCTAAATAAAGCCCTTCTCCACCTATGATCCATACAGTCTAGTATCCTATGATCCAGAGCCGTTAAACTGCCGCCAAATCCAATCCATGAAGAAGAAGTAGCGTATCCAGCCATTTCCTACCGGTAGACCGTTAACGTTACACGGGACTTCATTTTCCACCGACTTCTGCATTCCGTCTCACTTTGTGAGAGCAGCTGAGTGTAAAGTCGCTTTATCGTTTGTTTTATTAAGCTGAGATGTTAATGTTGCCATGATTCAGCTCTATCACTAGCATGACTTTTACAATTCACAGGCTAAACTAAGTTACTATTACTAACTAAGATGTAGAATAATGAATGAATGAAGAAGATTAGCCTGTAGTATAACCATGGTAGTTAGTGTTTTGTTGGCAAATGTGATGACCAAGTTATTTATAATTATAGCAGAGTTTCTTACCGTTGAGTTACAGTGAGCTATTTAAATTAATATAAAGTCATAATCCTTTCCTCTGTATAAACAACGCATAGTAACTAACGTTAACAAGCAGTTAAAAACCTCTTTAAATGTCCTGGCGGCAGCTTTCGGTCATTTATGTGCACACAACACAGTTTGAAAGCTAAAATCTTCGTTGATTCAACCACAGCAGGTAGACGCTTACAACCCTGACTCACCTCTGAAGTCTCATAGTAATCCACCGATCCATTATATTCCAACAAAAAGCGGTCTTGTTACGTTGTCAAAGGTCCAGAGGAAAGTAAAACATTCTGTCCAAAACACATTATTCCATCCATAAATCCCGGGACAGCTGCTGCATCCTTTCACATTTGCCGTCAGGCGTGGCTAATATGTCATTATAACTGTATTAATTCCTCCGATTTGATCTTTGTTCGCAGATTAGCAGCTGAACTCTAACCTTTCGACTGACAGCTAATTCGACCCAATAGGAGCTCACATTTCCCTTTCACAGCCTACAATAGCCAACGAAAGCCAGCTGTAAGACAGGGCCCGCCCTATTACATAGTGGGTAGGCCGAGCCAATTGCAAGCAACTGCGCCGATGACTGGCACTTCCTGTAGCCAATCAAATTCTTTAAATAACATCCAGCTTTAAGTAGGATGGGGTGGTGATGGGGCAGGAGTGCTGTGAGAGACAGGGGTTCGAATCCACTGTGAGACACCCAATGTGTCCCTGAGCAAGACACTTAACCCTTAGTTCTTCCAGAGGCGTGCGACCTCTGACATAGCAGCTTTAGATTTAAGCGTCAGCTAAAATGAAAAAAGTAGGAAGTTCATAATCTACCAGCAAAAAAAACACATCTGCCTCTATCAAGGGCGTGAAGCAACTACTGAATTAATTTTAGAAGTGTCCACTGTCCACTGACAGGAAGAGCAACACCAAGTTAAACACATGCACAAAATGAGCCATGCTGTGTCTGTGTGTTTACTTGCTTTTTCATAAAGTACATTTGCTGTATTGTCGGGGCCGAGAGTGAATGTCCCTCACTAACTCACTTAGTCACTGACTCCATCCTGTCCACATTGTTTAAAACACTGAGGACGGTGTCTTGGGGAAATGGATGTAAATAGTTTGAAAAGCCCCGGATCTATTTATCTTTCACTCCGTTCATACATTAAAGCCCCTTAAAATAATATTATGCTGGGTCCTCCATCCAATTAGCAGAACTACAGAATACATATTTGAAAGCAATACAGAATGCATGAGAGCCTTGTTACATTATATTCCAATATATTTTTATATTTTGAATTGTCACCTGCCGCCAGAATTTTGTGTTTCCCTTACTTAAGTGAAGACATTTCCACCATAAACTGGTGCAGACAATTTCACCAGAATCCAGGAAATAAAGTGTTTAATGCTCTATTTTTCTGGGTGAAGATCACAACCGGAACCCCCTTTGAATCATATTGTTTTTACGGAATTTTTATAAATAGTTATAATTATTACAAGGATAACACATTAATCGAGCCTATTATATTTAATAAATAATACGTAGAGTAAATTATCAGTTGAAAAAAATGACATCTGACTTCAAATACAAACATTTGTACAAAATGTCTTATGCTACCCCGAACTGGGCCCCTCCACAATTTTGTATTTTCTCACTCCAAGGTTTTCTGAAAAGTTGGCAGCCCTGCTGCTGGCTCTACCAGTGAGGATCCAGGTTGTTCTTCAATAATAAGCCTGAGATCCAGAATGAATGTTTCCTCTGCATTAGGGGGAACTGGCTCACTTTCCTCTACAATTGTAGGCTCACCATCCCCTACAACACCCTGAATCCCATGCAGAGCTTTAGAGTTCTCACCTCCAATAATGTCCAGAATCACATCTGTGTATTCACCTTTCTTAAAGGATTTGTTGCCTGTTTGGGTGTTTTTTGCTTCAGCAAGGTCCTTCGTTGCTCTGGCCCTCAGATTCTTCCATCTAAATTTCACTTGCTCCAAGGTCCTCTTCTGGCCAGACCCCATTGCATTTACATTCTGGGTGATTTTAACCCAAATGTCTTTCTTCCTTTTGTTAGTCATCATTCCACCTGCAACAGAGCTTCCTACTATTGAGGCATAATGGCACTTAACACCCTCCAGCAGTGCATGGGTTTCTGCAACAGTGAAATTAGGTCCTTTTGAGTCCATGGTTTCACCGCTTCTGTTGTAGTGAACATAGTATTTATAGGCCTTGGGCATGATTGATTTAATTGAACACAAGCCACAGCACGTCAGCCAATTGGTGTGTGGGTATTTGACAGCCATCTTATATTCAGCCTTTCTCAGAGGACTTAGAGAGAGGCACTGACATGGCAGGTATTGTCCATCGCTACCACCATGTTGGTGGAAGAGGATACCGTCAAAGGGTGTATGTTGAGCGTGCACAACCACTGGAGCAATACACCACTGAAGAACTGTATGCTCGCTTTCGCTTTGGGAATGCTGATATTAAGTACATTGCAGACCTTGTCATGCCAAAACTTCAACGGAGAACCCGAAGGAGTCACAGTCTGTCTGTGGAAGAACAGGTCCTCATTGGTCTGCGCTTCTATGCATCTGGGACTTTCTACCAAGTTGTTGGTGATAATATGGGAGTGGACAAATCAACTGTGAGTAATGTAGTGAAAGCTGTGTCAATTGCATTGGCCAGCCTGGTCAATCAGTTTGTTTCACTTCCAAAGGATGTCCAGATTGCCAAGACCAAGCACAAGTTTTTTTCTTTTGGGGAACATGCCCAATACTATTGGGGTTATTGACTGCACTCATGTGCATATCCAAGCACCTCATGAGAGGGATTGGGAGTACATCAACCGAAAGGGGAGGCGCAGCATCAACATCCAACTTGTGGGCGATGCTGACCTCATCATCACAAACTGTGTCGTGAAGTGGCCTGGGTCTGTTCATGATGCACGCATCCTGAGAGAGAGTGCTTTATACAGAGAGCTCCAAACCAACCGACCGGATGGCATAATATTAGGAGACAGTGCCTATCCACTCCTACCATGGCTGATGACTCCTTTTCTTGCAGCAACCACACCTGCGCAGGCACGCTTCAACACTGCTCATTGCAAAACAAGATGTGCAATTGAGTGTTTAAATGGAGTTCTGAAGAGACGCTTTGCATGCCTTAACTACTTGCGAGTGGAACCACAGGGAGCATGCAACATAATACTTGCGTGTATCGTCCTGCACAACATAGCTACCAGGCGCAATGTCTCTCTGTGATGATGTTTATGTTTATGATGCACCTGAGCCTGTTGAAGAACCAGACCAACCTCTGGTTGTCTGTCAGAATGAGGGACTGACTGGACGTATAGTAAGGGATGCAATTGTTAGACATTATTTTTGACAGGCTAATCTCTGATGATTGTTTCTTTGAAATTAATATACGGTGATGAATGACCAAAAAATGAATATATTACTTTTGTTTGTTATTGAAATCTGTTTGGGGATTATTTCATGGGGACAAGATAATTTTTATTTTATTTTTACTTTACTATACTGAATAGCTTAATTGTTAGCCTATGTCTACTTTATCACTGTTACAACGGTTACACAAGTCAAGTGCAAAATATAAATAAAAGTATATACACTAAATGATACAAATGTATTATTTGACCAATTTTAAAGTTTTACTACATTTTCTTCCTGAAATCCACCTTGAAATCCTACCCCCTGTTGGGATCAGGATAATCCTGTTTTTTTGGATCAAAGTTATCCAAATCCCACTGACAAGTTTTGAACAACACAAACTGAAGGTTTGATCCAGATTAAAACTAGGATTGGATTCCCTGATCTAATCTGATTTCAGATTCCTTCTTTCCCTTTTGAACAACCCATTTTCAAGATTTGATCCAATCCGATAACCAAAATCCGATCAGTTTACCTTTGAACAACTGGCCCAAGATTACATCGAGGAGTCAGGAAAGGGAGACCTCACTCCGGAGTAGGCGGCATCTTTACCTGTACGGAGGAGAACGGAGGGAAGAGGCAGCTAACAGTGCTTTTAGGGCACTTAACGTTTTAAGTTGGACTATTCATGGCATCGGACACTGCTCTCGCCGTTGTAGGAGTTTGTGACTGTGGGGCTACCACTGGAGGTGTGTGTATTTGCACTGGGAAGCGAGCTTAGACCTGTTAGCTTCTGTGGCTAAGTTAGCTCGTGGCTTCGCGGTACTGGGACACCGTCGTGGGAGGGACCGCAGACTCACCGTTCGCCTGCTGGACGAGAGGAGACCACATCGGGAAGAGTTTCGCCAGCTGACGCAGGTGTTTTCCTCCACTGAGGGCTGTGTTGCTGTTGGTGACAGACGAACGAAGCTGTTTAACCCTCGCTGTGCTGCTGCGGACAACGTCGCCCGATAAGAGAGAGTTACAGACGCGGTGGGATCTGGGTTTTCCACTCCACGCAAGGAGGTACTGTTACTTTCTTCACTCTATGAGCTCCAACTAAGCGCGCCAACAAACTAATGCAGGCCTGCTAAAAGAACAAAACTGAGTGCACTCAGGTTATAAAAGACTAATCCCTATATTACCCGGGTCTTTTGAGATTGTCTTTCACTTCCATTATTTGTTGTTCAGATGTTATGTGATTCTTGCATAATACAAAGAAGGAAACTGAGCTCTTGATGTTTGTCTCACCACATGCTCTGTATCTGAGTAGATCAGTATTTTCTGTGGTAATATTTTGACAGAGGTTAAATCAAGATTATCCCTCCAGCCTCTCATTGGCTAGTAGAAAGAGTGAGAATCATAGCGTTCCTAGACAGGTTTATTATACAGTGGGATGTCTCTTTCACCATTGTACCAAGCATTAGGGTTAGGGGGGCTTAATACTTTATATCAGTGGTTCTCAACCTTTTTTGGGCCAGCGCCCCCCTAACCACTATCCAGATCCCTTACCACCCCCACCACCACCAAAAAGATGTTGACTACTTGCCCTGAATATATTTTGATTTTTTATTGTTACTATAATTATTAAAAACATGGAAAAGGTAACAAAAAGCCAGGTGAAAAGTAATTATATTTAACTAATAAGTGAATGTTCCTCCCAGAAGCTGTGTATGAAGCAAAATACTGTTTTCTTGGATGGGGCACTTTATAAGTGGGGGGTATGGGGTTCTCCCAGAAGATTTTGAGCATTAAAGACTTAATTTCCTGCATTCTGGTGAAGATTTCTCCCCTAATTTCTGCCTTTCTGCACCAATTTAGGGTGGAAATGTCAAAAAATTCAGGTGACAATTCAAAATATATAATTATAATAGAATATAATGTAATGAGGCTCTCAGGCATTTTTCTTGCTTTTAAATATTTTTCTCCTGTAGATCAACTTATTTATTATCGTCCCTGCTGAGTCAACATGCATGATTCAGTCTTACCTCCTCTTTTGTGGGGAAGTAACTTATTTAAATGTGTTTATGGCCCCTTTTCATCTCAGTGATAAATGGATCCGTTTTAATTCAGTAACTGATCGGACTTTAGCTCCAGTGTTTCCCACAGAATGACAGTGTAACTGTGCTGCAGCTGTACAGCTCGCTAACCTCGAAAACCCAACTGTATTTTAACAGTAACTTAGCTCTCCTTGTTAGCTAGGCTCCTTACATGTTTACTAATAACTTCTATTAGCTGGGTCTCCGACATTGGCTGCGTTGTGCACCTGCGTTCACGAGGGAGAAAGAGGACAGATCGAGGGACGGGTGAGAGAGAGAGAGAGAGAGAGGGACGAGCGAGAGGATGAGCTCCGCGAATTTGCGCTGCCTGCAGCTCTGCATTTAAATACGATTTTAAATAGGCCTGGTAAAAAAATCAATATGTTGCGTTCAGCGTTGATATTGTGGCGGGCCGCCACAAATAAATGAACGTATGGGAAACACTGTAATTTATCTGCTCATGTTGAAAACTTTCTGCACATTCAGAATCTCTCCCACAGGTCTGTGTTCTCTGACATGTAGGCTAAAGAAAAAAGAAGTTATAGGAGACTAAGGTCATTAGCTTATTTAAAGAGAATTCATAATATTTTACTGCATTATGTTACTGATTCGCTTCCCCTCGCCGTCTGACAGACAAAACTGAATGAAAACGAAACTAACCGACAACACCTGATCACACAGAAAGCTCACGAATAATTCCACTCAGCTTAACTTCAGCACCTCTGATAAAGTGCCGCTAACAGTCCCCAACAGAGCAAGACAGGGCTTCAGTTTTTAACGTTACATTTTTATAGCCGAATGAAGCTACCTATATGTCCACTTTGGCACAAACTGTCTGCGACTCACAGCGCGAGGAGGGTCGACGTCACTCGCTGGTGTGGCAGCGAAGTTGCTTTCAGGGTGAGTCCGACAGCAGAATATCCCTCTTGTAAATGTGCGATAACAAGGCATTCACGGTGTTTCCCTCAGAGAAATAAACACTTTTCCAACTAGAAAAGAAAGTTTACACAGTAAACGCAATGTGGGTAAAATTTTAGAGATTATACTCTGACTTCCCGTTCCCATGAAGGCAGCACGAAGCTGCACCACAAGTAGCTGATGGAGAAAAAAATGCACAGTCTCGTCAGTCGCAGTGGACTAAACTGGCAGATTTTAATGTTGCAGACCACAATTTTTTGCAAGAAGTTCAAAGTTTAAACTCGTATTGTTGTGAATCTTAAGTGGAAACTCACCTTAGAATTTCCATCCAACAAACGCCCCCCAAAAGCAGCTCAGCGCCCCCCTTTCTAAAATATTGCTTCCAGCGCCCCCCATCGTCCTTGGAACGCCCCCGTTGAGAAACACTGCTTTATATGTTGCTTTATAATGTACTTGCCTCATCACGAGCCGATGGTGAAAAGGGTTACATTTTTGGGGGCTCGTCCGGGACATTTTTTGCAAATTTGTGATATCCCGTAGTGTTGTGTGCAGATTTAAACCTGTTTTTGCCATCTCATAATGAATATATGACTGGTCTGTACTCTTAGCAGTTTGAATCCACATTTTTTTCCATTTACCTATTTCAAGTACACACAATGGATGTTGCTGAGATTGAATCCTGGTGTAAAAGGAAGCAAGTAGCTCGTGAAAATGTGGTAGTGATAAGTAATTTTGATCCAAATGTCACAGATGATATTCTGCTTCACGCTTTGAGTCTTGTTAAAGCTTTTGGAACTGCTAAGATCATTGATCGCTGTCTAGATGCAGCTTCCAAAACACAGTTTGTGTTGATTCAGTCATCCAGTGATCTTACTAAGCAGACTATACCTGAACGTGTTGGGCTCCCTGGAGAGGCTGGCCCGTGGCCTGTTAATGTGCTTAACAGGTCTTGTGGAGGGTGAAGATTTTCAAGCCAAGCTGTTGTCCTTTCTTAGGCATGAAGGAAAGACTATTACTGATGTTAAAGGCTTACTCAACTCTTCGCCGCTGGACATGAACACTGCCCTGATCACTGCCATAAGTTCACTGGTGGACAAATGTAACACTGCACCTGCTGATACTCAAAGTTACAGAAAGCTCCGCATGTTTTCTGGTGTGAGACCCACCCCCAGTGGGGAAGAAGAGTATGACGCTTGGGCAGAGCAGACAATGCATTTATTGGAAGAATGGCAATGCAGTGACAATGTGAAAAAACAGGATAATGGAAAGCCTTAAAGGACCAGCTGCTGACATAGTGAGGTTTCTAAGAGCCCAGAACCCTTCTGCTACTTCATATGACTACATGCAAGCTTTGGAGGCAGCTTTTGGAACAACTGAAAGTCCATCTGATCTTCTTATTAGATTCCGACACACACTTCAATGTGAAGGTGAGAGGCTGTCTACCTATTTGATGAGGCTCGATAAACTGCTACACTGTGTGTTCAGGAAAGGAGGGGTGCAGCTGTCAGAAATGAATCAACTTCGCATCGAGCAGATTGTGAGAGGTGCATTGCCACAAGACATGATTGCCCTTGGCATTTGCATGACACGTAAGCTGCGAGAACCACCTTCCTTCAGTGACTTATTGAGAGAGGTCAGAGAGGAAGAGGACATGCTTCAAAGTAGGAATGATGTCCAAAGCCAAATGTCAAAGACTGTTACTCCTGTTCCCAGGCCCACTCCTGAAACTAAAGTCGATCCTGAAGTGGAACAACTGAAAAGAGACATCACTGTCATGAAAGCAGAAATGATGAGTCTTAAAGCTGCTACAAAAACCTCCCAACCAGACACCCAAGGTCCACAACTTGAAGTCCCTGCCAAGGCCAAACACAGGAGGAATGACACTCTGCAGAGAGCTGACAATGAGGAAGATAGACATTTATAGATATTTTGCTATAGATGTGGGGAGGATGGACATTTCAAAAGAGTGTGAGGGTGAAGAAAATCTTAAGAGGGTCAACAAGCGCCTCATCAAACTGGCAAAGAAATCAGGAAACTACCACGGGAACCAGTAAAGGAACGGTCTGGCTTCCCTGTGGTTAAAACACATTCCACCAAGTGCATCAAACCAGACGAGAAAGTGGAGGACACTATACCTGAGGGCTTAGTGGGACCAAGCTCTGCTGTACCAGTGCAGATTGAAGGCATTTATGCTAAAGCAGTGCTCGAAAATGGTTCTCAAGTGACTTTGCTGTACAGATCCTTCTACAACAGATACTTGACACACAGGTTGATCCCCTTGTGTTGGTGTGTCCTGACCCAGTTGTGAGACGACTACTTAAGAGCTGTAAAGAGAGAGTTGGAGAAAATTTTGTCAGCAGCATGCACATTCATCCTGTTTTCAAAAGGGCTTTGAACAGCTGTCAGAAGGCCTACTTGATGATGACCACAAGAGAGGATCTGTGTGGTAACACAAAGTAAACCTGTTACCGTGCGCCCTGGGTGGGTAGCCCGAGTGACAGGTGTACCAAAGTTTCAAGGGATTCCAAGTGCTCAAGCCATTCTGGTGGACTCACCTGATGAACCCGCTGATGACCCAAGGTTTCCGGGAGAGCTTTTGGTCAGACCAGAGTTGCAGGCTCCCACTGTTGTGATGTCTAAGAAAATCACTGTGCTGGTCAGGAATGTATCGAAAAAGGAGATCACATTGACCAGAGGAATTCCGGTTGCTCACCTGTTTCCAGTAGACGTGGTGTCATCGTCCTCTGTAAGTCAACAGTCTAACACCAAGTCAGCGGGAAAATTGACCCCGTCCTCCTTTAACTTTGGAGATTCGCCAGTCCCCCAAGAATGGAAGGAAAGATTGGTGGGCAAAATGATGGAACGACAGGAGGTTTTCTCTACCCATGAGTTTGATGTTGGTTGCTGTAAAAGTGCACATCACACTATCAAAACCACTGAGGACAAACCTTTTCGAGAGAGATCTCGCCGTCTGCCGCCTGCTGACTTAGAGGCATTGAAACAACATTTGTCACAGCTTAAAGATGCTGGGATCATCACTGAATCAAGAAGTCCATATGCCTCACCTACAGTGGTGGTGAGAAAGAAGACTGGCAAGATAAGGATGTGTGTGGACTTTAGGACACTAAACCGACGCACTGTTCCTGATCAGTACACAGTACCAAGGATTGAAGATGCACTGGCCTGTCTCAATGGAAGCAATAGCTTTAATGTGCTAGACCTCCGCAGTGGATATTATCAAGTGCCTATGAGGGACTCAGATAAAGAAAAGACAGCCTTCATCTGCCCAGTTGGTTTCTACCAATTTGAAAGGATGCCGCAAGGAGTGTCAGGGGCATCAGCAACCTTTCAGCAGATCATGGAACAAACAGTTGGGGATATGAACTTGCTTGAAGTCCTGGTCTATCTGTATGATCTCATTGTGTTTGGAGCGACACTCGAAGAGC
The DNA here is from genome assembly GCA_024633595.2 of Lepomis macrochirus. NCBI lineage: Eukaryota > Metazoa > Chordata > Actinopteri > Centrarchiformes > Centrarchidae > Lepomis > Lepomis macrochirus. The sequence continues at coordinate 35,981,182 of JALXJV020000013.1, read as the reverse complement.
ATGAGGCAAGGTTGTTAAAGGTGCTTGACCGCTTGAAGGATGAAGGTCTTAAGTTGTCACTGGATAAATGCCAGTTTTGTCAACCGTCAGTGACTTACGTGGGGCACATCATATCTCAAGATGGAGTGTCAATCGATCCAGAGAAGACTGAAGCAGTAACCACGTGGCCCAGACCAAACACTGTGACTGCTTTGCGGTCATTTCTTGGATTCTGCGGGTACTATAGACACTCCGTGAAAGATTACTCCAAAGTTGCCTATCCACTGAACCAACTGTTGTCCGGCTACCCACCAACTGCCAAGAAATCCAAGGGAAAACAGGATGACCTCTACCTGAACCCGTCAGAGCCTTTTGGTTGTAGGTGGGATGACAAGTGTGAAGCAGCCTTTGTAGAGCTTAAGCAGAGGCTTACTCAAGCTCCGGTGTTAGCTTTGCAAACCCACAGCTTCCATGTATTACATGTTGGCGCCAGCCAAGAAGGGCTAGGTGTTATGTTATACCAAGATCAAGGTGAAGGGTTAAGACCATAAGCTTTCGTCAGTAGAAGCCTAACCCGTCTGGCGACATTACCCTACTCATAAATTAGAGTTTTGGCATTGAAGTGGTGAGTGTCGTGGACAAACTGCATGACTACCTGTATGGGGTGAAGTTTAAAGTCAGGACCGATAACAACCCGTTGACTTATGTGTTGACGTCGGCCAAGTTAGATGCCACAGGTCATCGCTGGCTTGCCGCTTTGTCTACATATGACTTCAGCCTCAAGTACAGATCCGGGGTTCAAAACATTGATGCAGATGCTCTTTCCCATTGGCCACACCCGACACTCACTCAAGTACTGGAGTGGAAAGACATATCTGAAGCCGGTGTGAGAGCCATGTGCCAGACGGCTGAAGAAAATAAACGCAGAAACCCATGTCCTGGTAGGGCAATTGACCAATTGGGACCCTCTTCACTTGCTGTCCCTCAAGCCTACTGTAATATGTCTACCTTGAGTGTAAAGGCCATGCCCATCTTGAGTCCTACTGAGCTGTCAGATGCTCAACGTGAATGCCCTGGCATTGGCGAGATATGGTCAGCTCTCAACAAAGGAGATTTGACACAGGTTGACAAGACAAAGCATCCAACCTGCCCTCTGTTGCTAAGGGAGTGGGATCGGTTGACAAGGAGTCATGTATCGAGTCACAAGTCCCCCTGACAAACCCCATCGCTCTCAGCTAGTCTTGCCAGAGAAGTATAGGAAGATGGTAATGACATCCCTGCATGACGACTGTGGTCATTTAGGCTCTGACAAAACATATGGCCTCATTAAAGGCAGATTCTACTGGCCACGGATGAAGTCAGATGTGGAAGAATATTGCAAGTGCTGCATCCGCTGCATAAAGAGAAAGACTCTACCCAAGAAAGCTCATCCACTGTCTCATTTACAAAGTGATGGACCACTGGACCTTGTTTGCATGGACTTTTTTTCTATTGAAGCTGACTCAAGCAATACAGAAAATGTCATGGTTATTACTGATCACTATACACGCTACGGCCAAGCTTTTCCAACGAAAGACCAAAAAGCCTCTACGGTGGCGAAGGTGTTGATGAAGAAATACTTCCATTACGGATTGCCAAAGAGGATGCACAGCAATCAAGGGAGAGATTTTGAAAGCAGGCTTATACATGAGGTACTTAGCACACTTGGGATTGAAAAATCAAGGACAACGCCATATCATCCTCAAGGCGATCCCCAGCCTGAGAGGTTTAATAGGACTCTGTTAAACATGCTCGGGACTCTGTAGCCAAGCAGGAAGAGAAAATGGAGTCAGCACATTGGACACCTTGTACATGCTTACAACTGCACTTCAAATGAAGCCACTGGGTTTTCGCCCTATTACCTCATGTTTGGCCGTGAGGCGAGGCTCCCAGTGGATTTGTGTTTTGCGACATCCAGCGATGACACACGGCAGGAAACTTACCTCAAGTATGTAACTGAGATGAGGAGGGAGTTGAAAGCTGCATATGGCCTTGCGGAGTCCATTGCTGCCAAGCAGAACAAAGGCAATAAACGGCGGTATGATCAGAAGATCCGATTTTCACAGCTGTTACCTGGAGTCTTGATAAGGAATTGATGAATTGATTAGGATTGCATGGGAAGCATAAGTTAGCGGACCGCTGGGCTTCAAATCCTTATGTGGTAGACAGTCAGATGCCAAATTTACCAGTGTTCCGGTTGAAACCAGAAGACGGAAATGGACCTGTCAAAATTCTCCACCGAAATCACATTCTGCCTCTTGGAAAAACTGTATGCCTGGAGCCGAGTCCTGCTGTTCACCCTGTACCGGATATGAGAGTCCTTCGAAAGAGACTTCGTAAACTTCGCAACAGTGTGTCAGAGAGAGACAAGGCTTCAGCAGAGACACCAGAGAACAATGATAAAGGGGAAGTGAAATCAGACCATTGCCATGGAAAAAAGTACACAGATTCTGAGGATGAGGAAAGTGGGATGTGCTATGACTTACCTGCTCACACTCCCAGGACTGGAGTTGATGAAGAAATGTCGGAACCATTCAGCTTAGATCTGGATATTGTATGGGATGAAGTGACTGAACGACCAGAGGTGACAGAGCAAGAAGTAATGCAAGATGTTGCGGAGGAAACAGAAATGGACAAAGGAGGAAATGAACCAGAGTCTGCTGAGATGACAAGAGACACAGAGACGCTACAAGACAGGTGAAACACAAGAAAACACTCAAAGACATGAAACTGATGAGTCTCAAATGTTACAAGACGGTACAAAGACTGAGACTGAGATCAGAAGAACTCAGAGAGTCAGAAGAGCTCCATCAATATTAACATATGACACACCAGGACATCCAAGTGTTATAGCAGCTCCTATAGTGAGATATGTCTCTCGCCTTTATAAGTGGATAGGTGCCCTTGTTATCTCTTAAGTGTATGTCACCTAAGATTATACTCACTGATATCGTTGTTTGTTATTTCAAAAGCACCAAGTTACATGCTCTGTATCTGAGTAGATCAGTATTTTCTGTGGTAATATTTTAACAGAGGTTAAAATCAAGATTATCCCTCCAGCCTCTCATTGGTTAGTATGAGAATGAGAGTGAGAATCATAGCGTTCCTAGACAGGTTTATTATACAATGGGATGTCTCTTTCACCATTGTACCAAGCATTAGGGTTAGGGGGGCTTAATACTTTATATGTTGCTTTATAATGTACTTGCCTCAGCACGAGCCGATGGTGAAAAGGGTTACATGACAAACACATTCTTTAAAGTTTTAAATAGTTTTTTGCTGCCAAACATCTGCACACGTGTAGCTAGACTGAAGTAGTAGTATAGTATGCTTATTCATGTCTTTAATGTACAGTAAGGTATTTTTTTTATGAGCTCAGCTATCTGAATGTCGCGGAAATTTAGATTCCTGGTGAGAGATTATAATGGAGTTACAACCAACCGTTGTCTTTGAAGAATTTATTTAACAAAAGAGAATAAACAGAGAAGTACTACAACAAAATCAGGTGGACCAGAGGTTCTGTCTTCTAAGACAGTCA